>JAJFDK010000066.1:0-168367 GCA_028637775.1 Xylariaceae sp. X167
CTACTTGGAAAGCTCCCCGAATTCGGGGGAGCGCAGGAATAGACACGCAGAGTTCCACTTTACTCTACTATCCAACATGTAAGTCCGGAATACCTATTAGTTATGAGTTCTCCTAATCGGGGGGTTGTCACCACTTATTGTTCAATAAGGGTAAACCGTTACCGGCCTAGTCGCCTAACTCTGCCCAACTTCATTAATAAAACTTTTGCCCTATACGCCCGTGGAAAGCTTTGTGCAGAATAACTCTGGTTCGACAGCTGGATAATTGCTCCTGTTACTAAATAGTTAGCACTGACTACCTCCAGCGTTCCAAAGTCGCGGGTTTCCGCCCAGAGAGACCACAGACACAGCTGGGTCCGCCAGTACTTCGTACGGATTGACGACAGTCCACATGCTGGTCTCGAGAAGATATCCCGTACAAAAGAAAATGGCATTTCGTTCGAGTTCCGTGTCGGGTATTATATTTCTTTCCCCGGGAAGTTACAATGGCTATTTATAAGATAAGTTCCCGACCGTCGTGGACCGGGACGTTGGAGATCGGTGAGTTCGAGATACTATTGATAGCCCTTGTTTGACCCCTTGAAGAAAAGGGGGCACTATTAAGGTCCGAGCATGCATTGAGCCGGTTACCGGCCTGATCTGATAGGGTTGACCTAGCCATTGCTATCTGCACCTAAATAGAACGTGCAGCCAGCTGATCAAGTATATATTCGAGAATCTCTTTTGACTCCCTGGAGATTTGACCAAGAAAGATATTCGCCCTCGCAGAACTTATTTACTTATTAATCGAAGAAACAGTCTCCGACTAGACCAGTCTGGTTTCTGAGTGGGTTCATCTACATCGCTGCCAAGCTTACCATCACATACCTCGCTGCAGCTCGTCGCCGGTCGCCGGTTTACCACACGACGACTACCAAACGACGCGGAAGACAAAACGGCATGTCCGTATGAGAACGACTTGACTATATCCTCAAACGAAACCATTAGCCGCTCCTGATCGTGCGGGGTGGAAAGCATCGTACGAACGGTGAGCGCCAGGGACTTGTGCGGTGGACGGGCCGTACACCATCTTTCGCAGTCTTCACTCTCATCATCAACGCAAAAGCTTAGGGCAAGGTAACGGGCCAAACGCAATCATGTCGGGAAGGCCTCAGGTACGGATTGCTCGCGAGGAGCTGAAGGAGTTTGAGCGGCCGGCAGTCATTGAGAACGTCACACATCTTGCTTCTTACAGCTGGCTGGAGGCACCCGCTCATGCCCCTACTATTGCCGTTCCCGGCACGCCGCCGCGGTGGTCGCCTCCGGTGGTGCCCATGCGGTTACAGAAGGACACGGGATTAGTCTATATTGCGCAGAACGCGGCTCGTCACCCGCAGAGCCCGCTCGAGCCTCTCTTCCGCGCCCTTTACGTCCAGAACCCCGACTTTGACGTGCGTCCCGTCGATGTCATCACGGATAGAAACAACATCCGCAAACTGCTGAGCTTTATCGACCCGGCGTGCGGAAAGAACGGCGTGCTCGAGCCCTTCGCGATAGGCGCCGAGGCGGTGAATGACACCATGATCTTCTCGCGGCTCGAGAACCGGACGACAGAGATGATCGGCCACCACGAGTTCAGGGGTTTCAACCATGAGTACGAGAGAGCCTACACGCACAACCAGCTCACCAACAGTACGGGATACCAGCGGATCATCTCGTACCGTTTCGGCGGCATCAACTTCCTCATCCGCCACGAGGTAGACGCCTACGCCTCCACGCCGACCGCCACATCACGGAATTCCATGGAGGATGACGGCCTCGGTGGCCTGCTCGGAGCTCTGACACACAGCCCCGCCAACAGCGTGTCCCCCGACATCAACACCTTCACACCGCCCGGATCAAGGATGGTCATCCGCGAAGAAGGCACCTCGGTGCCTCTGGACTCGACGCTCGAGATCGAGACTCGCGTCGTGCACCAGCCCCTGAGCATCCCGGAGGTCGCGCCACAACTCTGGGTGTCGCAGACGCCCAAGCTCGTGCGGGCGTACCACACGCGGGGCCTGTTCCAGCGCGCGAGCGTGGAGGACGTGGCGAAGGAGATCAAGGCGTGGGAGCAGGCGAACCAGAAGAACCTGAAGAAGCTGGCGGTGCTGATCCGGGAGGTGTGCGGGGCGGCAAGGAAATTCGGCGGGCGCGCCGTCATCCGGTACGATGAGCAGCAGGACAAGATCGTGGTCATGCCGGCGAACGGACCCGATCGCATGCTGCCGAAGGACTTGTACGCGAAATGGAATCATCCCCGGGATAGCAAGAATGGGGGTGGTCCGCCGGGGCCGAACAATGGTAACGGTAATGGCGGCAACAAGGGCCCTGCTAATGGGCAGAAGTCGCCTGGTGGATATCACTGATGATGGTAAACCGCGCGATAAAGGTGCTTGGAAATCTGGGTTCTTGGGACGATGTGAAGTTTCCGAATTTAATAATGCCTCGACGACATAGCCGGGTGGGAAAAAAGATACGGATTTGGGCGTTTGTGTGTGATAGGAGGGTGGAGGGGAACATGAGATGTAGACTACGGCATTACTTCCTTATAGATAGTAGTGTATTTATCGCATTACAAAACTAATAGACCCCCATGGTGTTATGGGTTTCAACAAGTTGTGGGATGTTTGGCGTGATTGTTTGTCGTTCGAGTTGATGCTGTCGCGATCTCATATGGCATTCCGGCATATTGTGAACACATTTCACGGCTTAACAGCAGTGTCTTGTCACAACGAAGATGTCAGCCCTACATGATTCGATCGCGTGAGGTCGGCGTGAGCGATGAGGTGTTGCCGTGCGAGCATGCCGTCTCATGAACTCTGCCTTTCAACTACCGGGACGGTGACATAACCCACGGGATGAAGCCCATCAGATCATCATGCCACGAATTGGTCGGAGGTGCAACTACCTGTAGCAGAAGATGACAGGATTGAGATCGTGACATTCGCCAGCATGTCCTTCATGATCATGCCATGCCCATGATATCCAACTCGAATCCAGTTGAAGATATCACAACCGTCGTTGTCATGTCTCCGAAGATGCCCACCTCTGTCATAAGAAGCATACAGACATGTGTCGCCGTTACTTCCCTCCACTGTCCCATACTCTGACTCAACCAACGCCGAGCCCCAATACGATCCTCTCCTGCTGCCTGCCTGCAGTTCAGCTCCACCTCTCGAGGGGTATCCGTACGTCATGGCACATATCCCATACTCAACTCCACAAACGTCGATACCTTAGTGCTTATCACGGCATGACGTCTCAACAATCACAATCATTCACACATCACATCACGCACACACAGCAAAATTTAAGAATCTTTTATATTCCCAACGCCCCTACCCCCTCCTAACAGACTTCGTCTTCCGCCTTGAAAACCACCCACTACGCCCAGACCCCCTCCGATTCGCCGACGCACTACTCGTCGACGAACTCGCCGCCGACCCCTTCTCACCAGCCTCCAACCGCCCCGTGCCAAAGTATCCATCGACCTCAAGACAGCGCACGGATAACTGCGAGCCGTTGAGCACGAGCTGCACGAGGGGACTGTTGTCGTCCTCGATGTCGACGTTTGCGCGGTACCGGCCTTCTTCGTCGATTAGGATTAAGCTGGCGGCGGGATCGCTTGTCTTGCACGCTTTGATTTGGTAGGTGTTGCCCAGGTGCGGTGGGCGGACTTCGAGGTCTTCGGGTTGGAATTCGGGGGCGTCTGGAGGGGGTTGTTAGTGGGATGTGTGGTTGAGGGGGAGGAGGGACATACACCAAATTGGGATTTCTGAGGGGATGGGGACGTCACACGAGGGTTTGGACATTGTGTGCTGCGAGGGCTTTGTTAGTTGAGTCTTGAGAGGAGGAGGAGGAGTGGGGACTTACATGGTATGTGTGATGTGAAGGGTTGGAGTTGGTGAACGCGCGCGGCGGCTCTTGTTGTTGAGCGATGCTGCTGCGGACGTTTTTGCTGTTTTTATCGATGTCGATTTATTTGTATTTGTCGATGTCGATGTTGATTGGTATTGTTGATGTTGATATCGTTGTTGATATGTTACTCGTGAGTTGTTGTTGTTGTGTTGCTGTTGCCGCTGTGGTTTTTAGCAGTGACTGGCAAGTCGTCGTAAAGTGTGAGAGTCGTTAGATGTGAAGACGATGAATGACAGAATGATCGAGGAAATAGAAACAAGAATCCAGCCGGATCCCACGAGAACTTAAAGGAGGTTAGCCAGCAGCGAGAGAGAGAGAGACAGACGAGCCCAGTCCCCGTCCCCGTCCCAGTAGTGCGGGCTACATCTAAGACTTGGGGCGTGTGTGCTATGTAGATAATAGCGTCCCAGACATCGAATATTGGCGGTTTCAGCAATTTCAATCAGGTAATGTAACTCTGCAGATAATTCAGGGGTGGATATACAAGGGAGCTTGCCTACGACGATGCCCTCGCTGGCGTGCTTTTAAGGGCCCGAACTAAGCTTAGAAGCCGGCACTAAACTCCACCAACTTCACGACTTGGCACTGCGTCCGTTAGTTCTCGCCAAACTAACGACTAGACTATAGGGGTCTGAGCGTTCCCGACTCTCTCTCTCTTCCCCCCCTCTCCTCTCTCTCACGCTACTTTCGTTTATCTGGGCTCTACCTCTATCTGTCTCAACCTGTTGCGCTACCTGCGCTGTCGGGCTTTGCACTACCGCAACAGGGAAGAGATGTGAAACGGGATTTGCTATAGTCGGGCGATGTGGGAACGGTGGGAACGGTGGCAGCCGGGAGGCTTGGGCTTAGTTGGGCCCTTGTCTCTCGCTATAAGGCTAGTAGCATGGACAAGTATAGCGACACGGCAACGGCAGATCACATCGATGAATCTGATTTAATATATATCGAGACCAATGAGGGCGACAGACGCATGTCGAGTATACCTATTCGTGCCCAAAACAAGCCATGCCGTACGGGTTTGTTTATAGAATTACGGCTTGCTAGCGCAGCGCCTCTTGGCAAGTGATGGTGGAGGTGATGCAGCGATGCCTCAGGCAGTAACTGGCAGATGTGGGAACGGTGGAACCCGCCCCGGCCCTGGTGATCCCTGGTCATGGTCATGGCGATCCATTAAGACCGGATGCTCGAACCGGCTCCGCAAAGAGGGCGTATCCCTGGTGACTCTAAAGCTACGACAAACTGCAACGACAGCGTGTTTCGAGTGGTGGAGATGGGTATCTGTACGTATATCGTCACTTGCAAGTGAATGTAGACGGCGACAACGGGACGTAGACGAGGAACTTACAGCATGTGTCGAGTTTCTTTTTGGATTTTTGTGATTTCGTGGCGACGACTCAAAAGAAATCGCATCGCGAGTCTCGCCCTCACCCTCGTCGACCTCGTCCTCGACATCGAACGGCAAGATGCAAACTGCAAGGTACCTTGGGATGTAAGCAGTAGTACCTACTTGTTTGCCCACGATCCCTTGCCGTCCCTCCTCCCTTGAAGCCACATTATTGCACCATCACGCCCGTTGCTTTTCGTTCGTGTCTCGCCCCTTTGCTGTCTCACCTCGAAATGCGCAATGTTCCCAACGCCGTCTCAACGTCCAATCCCAAGCCAGATCCCCGGCGTCGCATTTACACCATCACCAACGACCCTACCTAGACTTATCCGAATAATCGCTAGCTCAGATTCGCCCCGACCCTGCTATCTACCAGTCCAGTTAGGCGAGATCTAGGTCCTCCGTATTCCGTGTGTATTCCGAGTGGTTCGCCATCCCTTCCCCATCCAACCACCACTTCCACGAGGATTTTCCTTAAGAAGCGAAAGACTTACTTACCTATTCCCTAGTCCCGTCCGCCGGTGGGACGCAATTAGGTAACAACACTACGGCTTTCGTACCGAGAAAATTTATAAATAGGAAATCTGGATCTCGACCCTCGAATGCGCATCCAACAAATCGATTTCTCCCCTTAACACAGATGCTACCTACCTACGTGACAAGACCAAGAACGTAAACCCCCCTCCCTCCCTCCCCTCCATCCCCATCCGCCCATCCCATCCCTCCACCGATAAAAATAACCCTTGCATACATCCCTTGTCCACAAACAAAATACTACGCTCCAAATGTCCGACCGTGATTGGCAACCAGGAAATAAGTCCGGGCCGGAACCGATAGAGCGGATCCCCTATCCCCTCCATCCCCTCCCTACCTCAAGGAAAGCAACGCATGAGAAAAAAAAATATCAAAAAAAACGAAATCCCGCGCGATCGGTTCCCCGCTAACACCTTAGCTCCCGCGGTCCAAAAAAACTTCCTCCCACGCAAACTAGCGCGGCCCGGCTAGTCCCCTGAGTCCTAATCCGGGCTAGGGGGAGCGCACTATGCAAATAGTGTCGGGGACACTGTGCCGTATTTGCTGAGCACGCTCTTTTTTTCTTGTCTTTCGTACTGAAGAGAGGTAGGTACTTGTAGGGGACTGGCGCACTATGAAGGACAAAAAGGTAGCATTCCGGACACTAGTTGCGCCGCGGATAGGACTCCGATTAGAATTGGTTGCCGATAATTATAACGGTTGCTCACTCTCACTCGCTCTCGTTTTTAAATACGATGATTTGTCCCGGGTTTGGGATTTGGATGACTGATGGGTTTGTAAGTGGTTTTATCTGTGCCAAGGTCTTACATGGATTTCGTATCTGATTCAGGGGTTTGTTTACGAGTACAATTGGTGTTGAAGACGACATCCTATTTCGTACAGTTTGTAACAACAAAAATCAGATACGATGCTAAAATCTGTTTTGTGTCGTCGTCAACGCTACAGCAACTTGACCTCACAGATCCCATGCACTCGTCCATCTATTAATATCCCACCCACATACATATGCACCACCATTAACACACCCAACCCAACCGAACCTTACAAATCTCCAAGCAATCCTACCTTTCCCTTCCCTCTGTCCCCGTTCATCTCATCCCGAACTCGACGTGTCTTCCGTCTACATATCGTGATCACATGGATACACCTCCCTCCTCGCCGAAGACCCTATTTTTAGAAAAATCTCGCTTATCCATTATGCATTGATGCACGAATATGACGATCGGCCCAGCACGTCCGTCCGGGTCACGGAGTCATCGGCTCTTTCTCACGGACACGCAACCGGTCCGCGCCGACTGCACACCCTACGCCCCGTGTGGTCCCACGCACGGAGGGCCGTAACTGTGCGTTTTGGGGCGCCCCGCACGGACGGCGGGAGATTAAATTGATTATGTATGTGTTGTAGGTAGGTTAGGTAGGTAGGTACGGCGACGGGGGTTTGGGAGCAATCGCGACTAGTAGTTAACCGATTTGACTAGTTGGTTTGTTGGTTTGGTTGGGTGTGAGTAGGTACCCGGGAGTCAAGAGAGGAAAAGAGACGTGCCATGTCGCCGCACAGACGTCCCCGGATCCCGCTTGCCTGCCTGCCGGTTGGCAGATAGGTAGGACTGTTATCGCGATACGATACAGGCAAGAACGATAGCCATCCCTCCCTAACCCCGTCAGGGATCGCGGGGGAAAAGGGTGTTCTCAATCCCTAATCCGTACGCTGACTTCGCGCTCCACGTGCTCGTTCATCCTCTACACCATATTATCCCCAAGACGAAAGTCAATCTACCACCGTTATTTTCTCATCTCTCTTCGGGAAGACTTTATCAATCTTGCCGGATTGAACATTACCTACCTACCTACTAAGGTAATCTAGTTATCCGTGCCTTTAGTTTACCAGAAACTACACCAGTCCGGGTTTGGCTTGTGGAGTCCCGAAATTGGATCTGAGTGCAACTTGTCTGTGGTTTTGAAAAATCAACAAACCACTTTCAGGCCCTTTTTTCTATTCCGTATGTATAAAGGGAATATCCCAGATCCCTTTTTGAGGGGAGGGTGATTATGTCATACGTAACGTGCCGGAGATGTTACATATTGAAGAAGAGAGAAGAAGAGACTTGTTTGTGTCAAGGGTGGTCACGCAGAGGGCTTGGTTCACATGACCAGTTGGTTCTGCGTTCGTATTATCGTTTTGTGTAACGCACTCTCACCGTGAGAGTGAGTGAGTTACATTTGAAACGAAAACAATCCCTTGCCTGCCCCGGGGAAATTTGGATCGTGTTGGCTGGGATACGGTACTCAGATTTTGGTGGATCAAAGTCCTGTTTTCTGTTCTGCCTAGGCATCCCGTAACCCTTGAGAGCGCTAGGAAGCATAGCCATGTCAGGGATCTCGCATCGTCGTGAAGGAGTAGTGTGTACTAGTTGGATCTAGATGGGTGTGCTAGCTGGGTTATGTACGAAATACGGTATGTATGTATATCATACTCCCTGCCGCAGGATGGGCTTCGAGATCTCCTTGCCATATCACTTGGAATATCTCATAGTCAAATCGATCTGATCGTGTCCGTAGGGACTACCTCCCTCACTGCCACCCAATACCCGTACCCGAAGGTCAATTCGCTCCTACTAACTCGGAATCCGGGGTGGACTGACTAGCTCAGTTCTAGGTCATATCCAGTATCAGGCAAGTCAGCTTCCCTTCACATGGTTGGTTGGTCAGACGTACGACTACAATACCTTGACAAATCGAGTCGAAGTCGTTGGTGATACGCACATTCACCCGTCCACAACAAATAAATAAGCAATTGAATCAAGCCCGTCAGCCCAACGATCACATCAAGTCGCAAGGTGACTTCGATATTGCTTTGCCACAGACAGCGCACGGCTGGGGAAGCAAACACGAAACACATATAATGGCATCGATAAACGCCAGATACGGCATGGTAGACGGCGAGCCGGGTCAGCATTCGATAGATATCCGATCAACGCCCGAGCACAGCAAACAAGCCTCGACTAACCCCCACACAATTCACACATATTTGAGGGACTCGGACCCGATCCCGAAGAAACAACAGTAAGCATGGCAATGATGGAGGAGATTGCATCCGGGAAACCGTCACGCAGCGACAATCTAGCAAGACGAGGTCGCAATATAACCGAACCATCATCCAACAAGTTAGGTACGTTCACGTAGGCCACTTTCTCTGTTCGCGAGGTACGGATTATTCTGCTGAGCGTAAGAGTCGCACGTCGTCATGGTTGGGATAACGCGAGAGGGAGGGATCGAGAGAACGCGGAGTGGGAGAAGTCGAAGAGTGGCGTGGTGGCTATAGACCAGCCTGCATTAATATAGAGTAGCGGAACATTGGGAGGCTGTCCTTGGTCAATAAAACAATTACAGACGTGCGGACATCTTCATTTCATCACACATCAAACCCATTTTTTTCCGGCGTTGTGTTCATGATTTGGTTCATTTTTCATTCGGTGCCTAGACGACGAATTGCGTGAACACGGGACCGGAGCCAGCAGTGACATATCCCCAACCCTATGACCCCATTGCCTTTCCCTCGAATTGCGCGGAACGACAAAAGGTAAATGCGATGATCAAGTTTCCCTAACCCACACGCCGAATCTAGTTGCAGAAACCATGGAAGCACATGGTTTATTTTGTTTTGTTGGTATATCGGAAAATGGCAGACAATTGAAACAAGACGACTTAGTAACCGAACGACTCGAGAGCCTGGGTCGTCTTGCTGTCTACCTTGGCGTTCTTCTTGGCCTCGGTGAGCTGGCGCTGAGCCAACTTCTTGCGCTCGTAGTAAGCGGCACCCTTCGCCTTGCGGCGCTCCTCCAAACTGCCAAGTTGTTAGTGATTCCCCCGAGCCAAGGCAAGCAACGTAAAATGAATTAATCATGAGACCCAATGTAGAGGCCAAAAGCATCGAAATCAGGCGCATAGGCTTCGAATCTGTGATGACATACCGAGCAACAACATCCTGGTACTTCCAGCCAACCTCGTGGCTCAGTCTGCCGACAGTGCAGTACTTGCGGCCGGGCTGGAGGCGGAGGATACGAAGGGCCTGGGGAACGACCATCTTCTTCTGCTTGTCGTAGGGGGGAGGGACACCCTCGAAGACCTTGAGGCGCTCAAGAGCGGCGGCACCACGGGCAGTCTTGTGGGGGATCATGCCACGGACGGCCTTGTAGAAGATTCTGGAGGGAGCGCGGAAGTGGAAGGGACCTAGTCTGCGTTAGAGAGGCTGACCTCGTCGCACGGAACGTCTCATCGGGACGCGAATCGGAGGGCGTTGACATACCACCACGGGTAGGGTTGAAACGGGTGGCCTTGCGCAGGTAGGCGTGGTACTTGACTATAGTCGATGAATCAGCTCCCGTTCTTCGTTCCTTCAATTGCCAGCCAGCAGCTGTAGAAATCCCAAGCTCTTTCTCGCTTCCTTGTCTCGTCTCCTCCATTCCACCACAGACCCAGAGTAAAACGAAACGATCCCAGACATATGACTCGGAAAACAACGAAGGGAGGTGTGACGTACGCTTGGCACGGAAGAACTCGCCGGAGATGTTGAGCTCCTCGCAGCGGACGACAACGATCTTCTGGCCGCTGAGGAGCTGCTTGGCGACGATGGAGGCGAGGCGGCCAAGGAGGTGGCCCTTGCCATCGATAACGACCTAGCGGGAGGACAATGGATCAGTTCATGTTCGTGCATCAATAGCAAGCAATCAATCAATCAATTCCCATCGTGGCAGTCGAGGTGGAATCATCACGCCATGCTCCCCGTGTTCCCCGATGGAGGCTTGGTGGGAGGATGGACCGGTGATGTTATGATCCCAGGACGACGCAGGTAATCGAGGGTATCGCGAGCGTGCAGCCGTGCTGGAGATGGATTGAACCACTTACAACAGGTTCGAAGGACGACATCTTTTCGGATCGTCACCAGGGGATCTGGGGGTGAACTGAAATGAAAAGAAGTATTGAAATGGAGGAAAATAGCTCAAGAGCGCAACCCGGTGTATGCGTCTGGGAGCTATTAAATTAATCCTCTGCTGTGGCCGTTAGTAAGGTCGTGATGTGTTCGTGGTGTTGGTCGGCAGGCGGAGAAGAGACATACAAAATTATCGGCGACGCACAATCCGCAGATGTGCCCGCTGTAAAAACCGCGCTAGGCCTGTCCTAGCCTAGTGGGGTTCCCGTGGAAGCGAGAGGGTTTTTTGTGGCCTCGTAATCTAGGGCTAAGCAGACCTAGCATAGGATCACTGTTTCAGCCACACAGTGGCTTGCCCTCTGTCAGACGCGCCGGATCGGCAGCCCAACGTCATGGGGTCAATCTTGCATTGGACATGGACGAACTACAGATGACACACAGTTGGTATGGCACGAATGTGCAGACTCAAGGTTGTTTTGCCTTACCTATCTCACTATTTCGTACCTAATCTACATACTACCTGTCATAAACGACGACTCGTTTTCGATGTTCGGTCATCATCCAAGCATCATGTATTCCGTATAACGTCAAGACACTGGGCGCAATCCAATGATTGAAAAACAAACTACATGATGAGACAGGTCGTGGATATCGAGGGTTTTCTACCTACTTGAGTCTTGGCCAGCCGTATCACTGCAGGAGGCGCATTGGATGGAGCATCGCGAGCATTGACGGATCTGATTACTCGAAGCTTTGGGGATCTAGTATCATGCTGTCAAACTCGGATGTAGTCTAACTGGCCTGCATGTGAGAAAACCAGACACTCGTCTTCCATGCGGAGACTCTCTGTATCTCTGAATTATCCGTTTCTGTCTCCGGATATGTAAAGGTATATACATAAGTATACCTTTTCAGCATACAGCAATCAGCTAAGCAGGAAGAGGTTTTGAGACCAGAAAACATTATACCTAGCGATATAATAGGTAATGTTGAATAAAGCCATATGGAAGAACGCCGCAGAGAAGAGGCTAACAGGTATCACCGGCTTGACTTGATGGCATCAAGCTCACTGAGAACACCCTGCACATAGTTGACCAGGTCTTTCCGTCGTGCCCGGATTTCGACGTCGCCCCCCGTATCGACTTCGTCTAGCTTGAGCAGCACATGCTGCATCACCGTCTCACTGATCCTACGATAGTCATCTTCCAATTTCTTGGGGTCTTTGGGCGGGTGACTCGTGAACTCTATGCAATCCGGCAACAGTGTCGTGTCAAAGTGCGATCTGATAGCCTCCAGCTTCTCGAGTGGTCCTTGGGGCGCCGCGGGAGAGGGTACCCGAGGTGGTTGCTGGGAAGAGTCGGGACTTGCTCCCCTGTTGTTGCCATCAACTTGACCGGGCACGTCCAAATTGAGAGTGGCATCTCTGGGTCCACGATTCTTAGGCTTCCGCTTGCCATTCTTGTTCTTTCTTTTCTTTGTAGTGCGGGCACCTGCAGCTTCTCGGGGGTCCGCAACAATACCATCCTCACCCGTGGTACTGCTCTCATCATCAGACAGTCTTCCCTCGGGCACCACTACCAATATCTCGCTGCTGTCCTTAACGCCGTAGTCGCGAATAGGAAAGTCGTGCTCTTTTAGGCTTTGGCCCTTGTAATACATCTTGACCCGGCTGGCGCGGCGATGGCTCAAGTGAAACATTATCTGAACACGTTCCCGGACATCTCGGACTGTGAGCTTGCCGTCGCTAATCGAATAGGCGGGAAATCGTTCGGCGGAAGAGGTGGATTTATGCTTGATATAGATAAGATCGTCTTCTTCGTCACGAGTATTGCGTGAGGCGCGACGGCTACGCGAATCATAACCTCGCTCCGGCGCCTGCAGCGAATCCTGAATTAAATCTTCAGAGGTAATGTAGCTGAAGTCATCGTCGGTAACATGAGGACCGTCTTGGCTACTGGTTTGCGAGGCAAAGGGCGACAGGCCGTCGCGCGGCGTGGCCCAGCCGTAACGCGACATGAGGAATGGAATGATAAGTATAACAGCGCCTGCGATGGTCGAGAAGAATGCGATGGGCGGGACACCAGTGGATTCGAGATACTTATTGGATATGTCGTATGCGTCGGACAGGTGGGTAAGAGTGGTGACAAGGTAGGTCTCTAAAGACGGCAGAATAGATGCGGTAATGTTCTGGAGGGCACCAGAAATTGCCGGTGCAGTCTGACTGGAAGCCACCTTGACGGAAACGGGTCGTCCTGGGAAGTCCAGAACACCCAGTCTAAGGAATCAGAGACGGTTTTTTTTTCTGACTTTTGGGCTGCAGGATGCAAGGCGGATGGAGACGCTGGCTGAATAGAGTCAGGGAGGGGCCGCAGCAGTGGTCACAGTGACAGCCCAATGACTGAAGAATTTCCAGCCGTGCGTAGTGACGACCTCCTCTAGGAGTGCGAATCAAGCACTGTGAAATGGAGGGCACAGGGACTTGCGGAGAGGACAGATGCGCGATAGGGAGCCTGGCACGTACAGAATAATCCGTATTATAGCGTACGGATTGCCGATTGATATGCGGCACAGACTGTGGACTGCTGCTGTCTGTAATCCGTACTCCGTAGGTACTCTTCAGACTGCTGTCTGTACGGAAGAGACTATCAGGCTACGGAACCAGTTCAAGTCAAGGATGGAGACCGGGCTATTCCGTCGTATAGCCGTATGATGTTACGTCGATATCGTGGGGCAGAGGGGTAGTAGAAGGCTTCAGAACTCTGCAGACGAGAGACCCAACAAGCCGGTTGGCTTGAACGGAGAGACGTGGAATCAGCAGTCGAACCAGTCGAATTAGAGGTGGGAGAGGCTTCAAAGGATGCGTTGTCACTGCAAAGTGCTCGGGTCAGCTGGTGAGAAGAACGATTATCTCCCTTGATTCCCTGCTCCGAACCGGCTCATTGGGCCGTATCACTATGTGCGATGTATGATGTACAATGGATGATGTGATGTAATGTGGTGGGATGCAATGCGGACATGCGGTGGATGAATTGGCTGCACCTTGGAATGTGGTGAGATGTGTGGTATTCTGTACGTTCCCCGACTTCTGGCACGTCTCTGGAAAAAGAGAAGAAAATGGCGGGAGGAATCTCACGGAGCCGCGATGAGTTCCTGCCTATCACTTAATCCGTACCTAGGTAGTGACTGCCGACTTGGGTTAGTCAGTCCTAGTGAGTCACCAGCGCTAGAAACCCTGCCTGGTTCACCTACACTGCCATATTGGGACTAGTCGAAATCTGTTTTCTTACGGGACAGAGAATGTACGGAATATGCTGTCCGTATTATTGGTACGTTTTTTACTGATGAGAGATCCTTCTTTACGACTGTCAAAGTGAAGGTTGAGAAATGCTTTAGTAATGGGATGTCTCAATTGCATCCAATCGCACACAGCAATCTGACCGAATTGTATGCAGTTCTTACCATAAGAGCAAGAAGTGACGTCGCTGTTGCCGGGCCGACAACTGTGTGCCTGAGTGAGTCGAGATTGTACCTGCTCCGTCGTGTAGATCGCCGTTAGAACCCTACGGAAGACTTTACTCTCACTCCGAGGTGTTCCGTACAGATTTTACACATTTTGTTTCCGCAGCTGTTCGATATTCCGCAATTACGGAATACAGATTACGGTGTTGCTAAGGAGGTACGGAACACCGTGACCGCGCCTCCTCAGCCACGTTGATTCCGTACCTACCTCGGTCGCATATTCCGTACTTGCCTGTCGATGTCGGGAGATATATTCCGCTTATATGCCTCAGGATGAGCAGTAGGTAATCCTTCTTGACATTCCAACAGTCACGGTCTCGTCGCCACATCTTGTAGATAGGTACTCGTATTGTTCGAATACAGCGTGGTTACCGATTTCCGTAACTTGTAAGAGATGTCCTCTTCCCGTCGTAATATGATTACTCAACTTCCCTATTCCGTTAGTAGCAGTATCCGTAAAGTCGCCGAATTACGGTCATGACTCCCGGTCACCTCTCAGACTCGAGTCGCCGACCGGTGCTAAGCACCTAAGCCGTACCTAGCACGTAATCGATCTAGATAATTCCGTGCTAAAACTTGATGCGCCCGCCGTAAGAGGATCGCAGCTGCTGAAGAATTGCTAAACGTAGTCGGCCGAATCGCCGAGCAGAGAAACGTCGCATTATTTCTAACCATTAGTATATTAAATTGGTAGAATATTCCGGAGTCCTCGTTTCGGGTCCGAGTCCTAAGTCCTTTAGTCGCAGCTGCCCCCTAGCCAAGCGTCTTTCTTTGTATTCCGTATTCTCAGGAGGCATGCACGTCTTACAAATACCCCGCCGAGTCTTATTTTCCCCGAGGCCTCGTTCCCATCTCTCCTCCATGAACTTCATCCGCCAGTTTTTCGCATCCCCCGTCTCGCCCGCAACCATGTCTGCCGCTAAAGTCAAGGCCCAGAGCATCATCAACGAGAATGCCGTCGGTATGTCGAGTTATATTCCTTTGTTAGTTCCTTACTTGCGCCAGAAAGAAAAAGCAGGCAGGCAAACAAGTAGCAAACAAAACCCCGCAGCGCATTCGTTGCGCCGCTTACATGCGCCTCCCTATCTCCAGCCAGGAGTCTCAGTCCTATAGCCAAATCTCTCGTCAACCCAGCTAGCTAACGATTGCCCTCTTGTCTCTTCACAGCGGTATTCTCCAAGTCTTACTGCCCCTACTGCACCGCCACCAAGTCGCTCCTAGACAGCTTGGACGCCAAGTACTTCGTCATCGAGCTCGACAAGGTCTCCGACGGCGACGCCATCCAGTCCGCCCTCCAGGAGATCTCGGGCCAGCGCACCGTCCCCAACATCTTCATCGGCCAGAAGCACATCGGCGGCAACTCGGACCTCCAGGCCAAGTCCGGCGAGCTCAAGTCTATCCTGAAGGAGGTTGGCGCCTTATGACTTGCTCACGAGCGTAAGCCTTCTCCCGTGAAGCTGTGATCGCGCGCGGTAGCTTGCCAAGGCTGGTTGGTGGCTCAGGTCGCCTGATGGTGTTATTTCGTACATCGAGCGCCTCGTCCTAAGGCGGGCGACCAGTGGCGGCTCTTTTGGTGGCGGTTCAAGCCAATCCTGTATCCTTAAAGAACCTATATAAATCCGTTGCTCGCAGTATACCCAAACGTCACATTGGCGTCGTATTGTGGGTTTATGTCTAAACGGAGAAGAATTGATATCCCCTGATTTGGAAACGAACTATCTTGTTTGCCCTAATTCTTTGATGCTGTGCTTCACACTTTTGACTCCCTAGTAATATAGTAGGACTGTGACAGATGCTGCTTCTGGGACAGAGTCGATAATATGATGCGCGTATGTGTATCGTCGTAGGACTTGGTTTGGCTGGGATGATTCTTCAGGGACGTAGTAATTCCAGAAACCATAGGGCTTAAAGTAGACGATTGTTGGATCGGTGAAGACCAGACGAAGGTTTCTACTCGTCGAGAGTCGCGCATGGCAAATACGACGGAGTTGATGTTTAACCCCTGAACAGGTAGGTATCGAGAAAACTATCTAGACATACAACCTGTCCGCAAGTATGTTAGCCAGGAGGTGTAATTCGTAGACAAAAATGCGACGGGTAGGTCTGACGTGTGTTGCTTACATCATTTCCTACTGTTCCCGTCTCAGGGGTTAGTGCCGTCGCGTGGTCCAGTGACAATTCCACCGACGTCTATTGCCCGTGGCATTTGGGGTGGTCTGGAGATGGAACGGTAAGGCGCGGGATAGGGGTCCTCCTGCATGTTAGAAGAATAATAGGTACACTTCGGTATAATAAAAGAGGCATGTCAACAACGAGTCGCTGTCATCTCTAAGCTAGACAATCGAGGGAGTTGTGAAAGTTAATCACAGAGTGGTCGAGTTAGGCTTTGTTCCACGTGATATAGGTAGGCCACAACACATCGTGATACTTGGTGGCTCGTACTCGAACTACTTAGAAGGGGGGAGAAGCTCTTTAGGGGATGAAGGTCGAAGTGTTGAAGACGGTTGATCAAACACTGATTACCATTGCTATTAGGCCTCACCTCGGGGCCAATGGCAACTACCTAGAACCAATAGGGGCAACAGTAGAGGGCCTCGCTTAGCCCCGACGGTCACCATCTCTTGCCAGTTGCCTCGTCCCGTACCTTCCCTCTATGTGTTTGTGCGCTGTGCTCAATGGTCAACTCGAAACCCACCATCGCTACCGCTTCCTGGGAGTTACGGATTCCACACTGTAAGGGAACAATCATATTCCATAGGAACACTACCTACCTACCTATACCTCAACCCATCTTCTCTCTTTCTTTCTTCCTCCCTTCCTCTTCCTCTCACACACATACACACTTCTCTCCCATTCTCCCACCTCGCAACCACAACATAAGCTCACGACGACACAACCATAAGGTTTGCAACAACAATTGTCTACTCGTGAGTCCAGTTTCCTGCCTCCCATCAATGACAACTCTCGAGTCAACTCCGGGATTCTATTGACTCCGAGATACTAACTCTGATCGACGACCAGACTCGGTTTCGTTCAGTCAACGAAGAACGTGTACGAATCGTTCGCCAACTTAACCGACCAAGCTACGCTTCTCCCTGTTCTCAAGGCTTCAACTTGCCGAAGTCAACTTAGCTTGACGACAACTATCACGGGAACGCTCGACACCTCGATCGAGTAACGATCACGAAACCGTCCCCTCGAGGGGCCAATAGCCTCGAAGCCTAATTCGAGTTACCTCCAGCTGGAGGAGACCACTCGCCAACGTTCAATTCACAGCCTACTCTCTTCCCTCACGTAACTGCCAACTCACTGTAACTCCCTGACAACCATTGGGTAAGTAACTTCCTTAACCGAAGTAACTCCCGTCCTTTCCACACTGTTTACTTACTCTCGGAAGGTGTCCGGCACCCGAGGGTCCCACACTTCAACTCGTCTACACACCTTCCGCTACTAAGTGTCTGCTACAACACCCTAAGCCTCAACTACCTACCTAGGTACATACATACTTCGACCACTTCCTTCCTTCACGGGACACACTTCAACCTTCTAACAACAACGCGTCTACCTACCTAGTCAAGGCTTTGCACGCACTTCTCTTTCTCTTTCTTCCTTGCCCACGTTACAACACTTCCTCATCACCGTTCCTCATCCACGCTGTAATAGCATTCAACCATACCCTTCCTGTTGTCTTCGACGGCTTCTCTTTGCTGCTGTCGTTGACGACTCTGTTCTGTTATCGTCATCAACTCTGTGTTGTCGTTGGCAACTCTTGTTGTTGTCGGCTACTCCCTTCTGTCATCGTTGACGACCTCTATCGTCGTCATCAACCCGCTTCCCATTGTCATCGGCAACTTCTGTTGCCATTGACAACTTCGTCTATCGTCGTCGATCACTTCTCGTGGTCTCACACCCGCCGTCCATACTAGTCGGCGCCGTCAAGTCAACGACTCATCTCGAGTACCAAACTCGAGTTACCAGGTAATTCAACTCCTCCTTCATCAACTACCTAACCGTGTACTAACATCCCATCAGCCAGGCCGCTATCCAACGGTCATCATTGCGTTGAGAACGTCAACGCCCTCCTTGTTGTATCCTAACAATCGGTCAGCGTCAATGCAACCGGTAAGTATTCCCCATCCTGCGTATCTCAATCTCTATTTACTAACAACCATCTTCACAGACCAAGTAATCGATATGGATAACGATTACTTCACTCGTCGGCATAGACCGACATCCCGTCCCCAGCCAGACCCAATTCATGACAACCCAGTCCAACACCCAATGACCGGCTCCACACGCTCTCTTGGAGCTCCTCAGGAGCCAGCGGCTGAATCATACATCATTGCAGGTGAAGCACCTCCTCGCCAGCGCTCGGCCAATTCTTCGAGCACGAACGGAGGTTGGCTGCTATGCACTGGTTATGATATTCAGTCTACCCTAGGTCAGTATCAGGGTCGTCAGTCCGGCCTGGACCAGTACCCCCAGAGTCAACCTACTCTGGGTCGATCCACCTTAGTTCAATACCCCCAGCGTCAGTCCACTCAGGGCCAGTACCGCGAGAACGAACTTACGCAGGGTCCGACCACTCAGGCTCAGCCCGCTCGTTCTCAGCTCTCTGAGGAACAGCTCACCGAGGGCCCGGCGACTGTAAGTCGTTTGTTGGCTCAATATGCCCGGGAGCGTGAACAGGCTGCTGTATCGAACTCCCATGACTACACTGGCTATGGAGGATACACTGCCTATGGAGCCACTACTCGTGAGCCAATGCATCATGGTACTCTTGCGTACCGATCGCCATTGGAGCATCAGCGCACGACATCCTTCTTGCCCCCGTTGAACTTCCCAGCACGTATTCCATCTGATTGGGAGCGAGCCAGTCAGGACATTGTCGCGCCACGCCCAGTGGCCCCTACTGGACGCTGGGGCCAGCACTCCGTTGAGGAGACACTTATGAGTGGATTTGCTCGAAGCCAGACTCTGCCATCGCTGGCGGACGGAAGTCAGGGTATCGGCACTTCGCGATCGTTCACCCCTGTCGGACTCTTGGCGTCGACCACGGTGGAAGACCGCCAGAGTGATCTCACCAGTTGGGCTAGGGAGACACTTGACGAAATGATCTTGAGTGCCGCCCGCCGTAAAAACCTTCTGATTGGCAACCAGAGCACCACTCAGCCCACAGAGGCTGAAGGAAATCTGGGCAGAGTCGCCGTCAACGATGGCGGAAGTTTGAATAGAGCCGCGCAAAGCCCACTGAGCTTCAGCAAAAGCCGAACTCAGCTGACACAGGCGGAGGGCCGTGAGAGTGGCTTCACTTCGAACCCGTTCATCTCTACCGAGCGCTGGACCCTGCCGGCTCAGGAGGACAGAAATCGGGATGCCTTCACGATACCCCCACTTACCCTCAGCGGAAGCCGAACTCCGCCAGAACAGGTGGTTGATACTCAGACTAGGTTCGTCGAGAGACCTATGGGCCTCAACGGACCCTGGCCTCAATACCCTTCTCTACCGACGTATGAATGCGAGAGAGCCCTTCCAACCGAATCAGGTAACGGCCATCCGTTTGGTGAAAATACCAGCCAGACTGCAGACACGATTCCGGGCTCTGCCTCTGGAACGATTCCCATCTATGAGGCTAGAAGAACCCCGTCTCCCCTGTCATATCTCAGGAATGCCCACGATTGGCATGCCAACACATTGCCTGCTGGCGGTACTACCCAAAGTGAGGACACGCCCAGCACGAACCAGATGTCCTCTGGTGGAAGCAATGCTGGACAGGATGGTATAAGCAATGATGAGCTTGAAGGGTGGGCCAGATGGCACGCGGTAAGTATTCCAGCAACCCCATAACTTTTTGATTCTTGAAACTAATTACCTCCAGTTTGACTTGTCGCTTCAGGAGATGATAGCTTCGAATCGGGACAATTTTACTCAATTTGAGGAGCCTAAGAATGACGAGGCCGAGCAGGAGGAGCCCCTGGAAGAGAAGCCCGAGCAGGAGTCCGACATGAAGAACTCCAAGCCGAACAAGGCCAAGCAGAATGCCCAGGGGCAGAATGGCCAGAATGGCAACCTGCAGAGTAACAAGAAGAAGTCTAAAAACTTGCAGAAGCAGGCCAATGCAGTAAGTGGCCCTTATCCCCCCGAACTAAATGACGAGATTATTGGATCTGACCATTGTAGCAGCCTTCAGGCAATGTCGCGCAGCAGCGTAGCCAGGAACACACGCCTGGACGACGCAGAGGCAGGGGCGCCGCTAATTCTGTCATAACCCCACGCGGAGGTCATGGTCGTCGCGGCGCTGGTCAGCGAAGCACTGAGCCGCCTGCAACTCGGGGCCGGATGAACACACAGAATGCCGGACACACTCCGGCGCGGGCTTCTCAGCAGAGTGCTCGCCGGGGTGGACGCCAGGGTGCCGGCCAGGCTACCCCACAGAGCTCTGCTCAAACTACTCGTCAGGTTGCTGCTCAAACCCCCCGCCATGCTGCTCGCCAGACGCCTCACCAGACCCCTCGCCAAATTGCGCAACGAGCTGCACAACAGGCTGCTAAAGCTACTCGAATCAATGCGCGACGGGCTGCTCAACAGGCTGCTCAGCGCACCGCCCAAAACACTGTTCCGCGTCCCAAAGAACCAACCCCGCAAGAACTTGCTGAGCAGATAGCAGCGAAGCATACCGAGATCTTGGCCAAGCGAGAGGCCATGAAACAGGCGGTCCATGAGATTGCCCGTGAGGTCAAGCAGAAGATGAATGGCGAGGCAGCCCAGAAGGTGGCAAAAGAAGATTCCCAGGAGGAAAAGAAGCAGGCTGAGCCAGAGGCGGTCGAGGACGAACACAATGAGGATTCTGATAAAGAGAACGGCGACGAATCGATGTCCCCCCAGACCGAGCAACCGGGAGACGAAGCCACTACCATGGAGGAGCAAGACATGTCGCTTCCAGCAAGTTCTCACGGAGTCGAAGAAGCCCCTGTAGTTGCGGAACCGGCACTGAACCTAGATGACCCTTTCAACATCTTCACCTCCCCAGTGATGGAGCAGCGACATACAACTAACGCGCGGGAGTCACGTCTATCTGAGCTGGCTGGTATCGTCATCAACCCCACGGTGGAGCAGGGAGCATCGACTCAAGAGTATCCGTTCCGAGTCCGAGCAGCCCCTAATGCTCAGCGAGCTTCGCGCATCCCCTTCGGATACGAAAGTGGTCAATGGCCGTACCAAGAAGCCATGTTTCCATCGAATCCTCTCGCATTCGGCACTCCAGCCCCCACGGGCTCACAGGAGTTGACTCAAACTAATTCATTCGCCTCCGGCACAACTCCCTGGTTGGGCTTCGATACGATGCAACAAAATGATCCCTTCGGATTCAGAGCAACTCCCTGGACGAACGAGGGCGTAGAAGAGGTACGTCGATCGAAACTCCTCGAATCCACTGCAGCTCCCTGGACGGGCGCGGGCGCAGAAGCGGTACGTCGATCCAAACTCCTCGGATCCACTGCAGCTCCCTGGACGGGCGCGGGCGCAGAAGCGGTACGTCGATCTAAACTCCACGGATCCACTGCAGCTGCCTGGACGAACGAAGGCGTAGAAGCGGTACTTCGATCCAAACTCCTCGGATCGACTGCAGCTGCCTGGACGAACGAGGGCGTAGAAGCGGTACGTCGAGCCAAACTCCTCGAATCCACTGCAGCTCCCTGGACGGGCGCGGGCGCAGAAGCGGCGCGTCGACCTGATCCCTTTGGCTTTGACTCTGCTCGCCGAACGGGCCCACGAGCGTTCCGCGCATCGAGCCCGGTCAAGTCGACCTCCTCGTCCAGCCCGCAAACACGGGATACTCCGGAGCCCATCGGAACCGGCAGACCTCGCCTGTCGCTTTCACGGGCAGAGCCTGGGACCGACGATCAGGCCCGTCGACAGGAGGAAATCACGCAGGAGCATCGCCTCAGATTCAACTAAATGGCGTTGCAAGATGACCACGGTCCTAAGTCCCAGGAACGTAATGGGCACTGAGGGCCGTTTTTTTTTCAAGGGTGCTGGAAACGAGTAGAGAGCGGTAGCATAGGAGAAATTTGCTGATTTTAGTCCTTGCGATGGAGTGATACATACGTCCTTACAGGAAATGATCCTCACAGAGCAAGTTGATGAAGATCGTTTGTTTGCGTGTAAGACAGGTATGGCGCGAAGTTGATAAGTAATCCGTATGTAGCTCCTCTCTAGGTACTCAGGTCAATAAAGTCGTTTCCGGCAATACGTGTTTTACAGAGGCCATCTCGGTCTCGAAGTGGTGACTAAGGTGTTGAAAAGAAGGCGTAACTGAAGTATCGTGAGTTTTGCTGTGAAGTTCTACAGGTAAGCTGGTAATCAAGGTCGACGACGATGTCGGATGTGAATATCAACAAACGCAGCAACGGACGTAAACAACAGATCCCGGCGGTCGACTAGGCATCCCCTAGTGGGCAGTAAAGCATGAGCGATGAAGTCATTTGATGGAATACCCGTTTCAAAGGTGAGTCTTGCTAGGATCGAAAATCGTCGGGTATTATTGATGCCTTCATTTCATTTTGTAGACTGAATATGGAAGATGGCATCTCGTCGGTCAGACGATAGGTATGATGGGCGCTACCGAAACTTCTCTCCTGATACCGACAACGTGGGGAGAGCGTTTGATGGAACATTTTCACATCGGTCAGTACTGAATGAGATAAAACTCATATATCTTGTCATTTTGAATTGAGATACATGAGCTCAGATGAGGTCGACTCTCGTGCCGAAGGAGGGGAATGAGGGAGGTTGGGGATGAAGATTCGATGAGTCGAGACCTCCTCCGCAAAAAGTCGCTTGTTAGTCGGTCCCACCTGCTGTGGATCTTCGTCTTGGCGCCAAGAGATGACCTCACGATCCTCTTTGAATTCCACTTGAACGAGTCGCGGTTTCTTCACTATGCAAGATGACATCATGTCCCTTCAAGTCTTCGCTTTCAGGGTTTAATAATGTTCTTTCTATGCGACGAAGTTCTGTTCGCTTCAATTTATTTCAGTGATTCTACTATGAGGCATACAAGATTCTCTCAAATGGGTATATCTACCAGTAAATATTGGCCTACACAGTCACGGAATTGATACACGAGTAATGAAGGCTGCCCACGACTTAACCGAGAGTCACGCTTCTCCCTCGTATTTCCGACCTGCTTCTCTCCTACTGAAATACCCCGCGGCGATGCAGTCACGAACCTTCGCTTCTCCCGATCGTCTTGATAAACGGGACATGGTGACTTTCTCCTGCTGCTTGCCGAGATTACTGATTGATTATGGCGCGTTGTGATAGTGTCCTATCAGGCAGGGCGTATGACTAGTTACAGAGATAGGCGATGACATCGGGGTGATAAAGACGAGACTAGAACGGGTTCATTTCCCTACTCCTCACTTCATATATGTTTTTCAACTGTGGATGCGATAAAGGGGTAAAATCATGGCTTTACTCCGTTCCATCTCAGACTCTCTTCCGGAAGAGACAGAGGAAGACAGTACACAATCCGTCCTGGAGAAAGCCGGACTCAAGCTGAGCGAAGCTCATGCGAATGATTACAGGATATTATTTGCGTCTTTCAAGGATGCTATAGATTCACTGCCGGATGATCGGTCGGTACAGCCCAGACCCGATCTGGAGAAGTACCCGCGAACGAATATTCATATCCCTGAGGACAATGAGCATGGTGCGTGGGCGACAAAGGTATGTTCATTACTTCTACCTAGATAGAGAGGTGGTCTGCGATAAGGAACTTACACGACTCGCAGGTCACGGCGAAATGCACAGCGCCGAAGAATGACCTGCTGAACGGCAGAAGCGTAGCTCTCAAAGATAACATTGCCCTCGCAGGCGTGCGATGCACGCACGGCACCACAATGGTCGACTGGACGCCCGAAATAGACGCAACGGTTGCGACGCGCGTCATGGATGCCGGTGCCACCATCACAGGCAAAGCCGGTCAGACTTCCCTCTGAGCACTTCCAGGGGTTTCTATCGCTGATCCGTTTCACAGCTTGTGAGAATTCCTGCATGGAGGTCCTGTCATGCAGTGCATCCACCGGACCCGTGCATAATCCCTACGCAAAAGGCTACAGCGCCGGCGGCTCAAGCAGTGGGTGCGGACGACTCATCGCCACGGGGTCCGTCGACTTTGCTATTGGCTGCGATCAGGGCGGGAGTATTCGTATCCCTGCCGCATCTTGTGGTATCGTTGGTCTGAAGCCTACATGGGGATTGGTGCCCTATACGGGCATAATAGGTATGGATCCTGCGATCGACCACGTCGGACCGATGGCGAGGACGGTCCGGGATTGCGCTTTGCTTCTTGAAGTCATTGCTGGACCGGACGGGTGGGATGATCGACAGCCGCCGAAGGAACTGGTAGACCATCCGTGGAATTTCGTTGGTGAGGTGGATGCCAAAGGGGCGTTACCACGACATGTTAGTCTCAAAGGGGCCAGAGTCGGGATACTAGAGGAAGGCTTCCAGATCCCCGATCACGACCCGAAGTACATGGAGATCGTCCGATCCGCAGCGAGGAAGTTGTCCGAACTTGGAGCAACCGTCTCCAGCGTCTCGATACCGCAGCATGTCGAAGCGGGACTTGCGTGGATGTGTTCGCTGCCGTCGCCGGCGTCTCAGAAATCACTACTGGCTGAATCATACGGACGGAAACAGCTCTATCTCACGGATCGGGCCGATCTCATTGGGAATACTAAACTCACACAGACACAATTCGACGCTCTCGCGCCGGGGGCGTCGTATATGTATCTCGCGACAATTTGGGCTAGGGAACATTATGGCCATAGCCTTTATGGGCGATGTATGAATTTGTTGAAAGCCGCCAGTGTATGGGAATCTGACAAACTCGTCATGTTTGTCGATGAAGTACTGATATTTGAATACTAGGATGCCTACGATGCGGCGTTAAAGGACTACGATGTCCTCATCACACCGACACTGCCACGGCCTCCCATGAAACTCCCTGAAGCCGGATACAGCGAAGGACCTCGGAAGTGGATGGAACACACGACTGGTCTCGTGAGCAATACCGGGCCCTTTGATAGTAAGTTTATCCCCTTTCTTCGCAAAGTCATGATTTTTATTTTTTAGGAGCTGACACGTATATACAAGGCACCGGCCATCCCGCTCTCTCCTTACCAGTCGGATTTACGCCCGCCCGAGACGATCCGAGTGTCCTGTTACCGGTCGGCATGCAGATCATTGGTCGCAAGTACAGGGATGTCGATTGTCTCACGGTGGCGGCGGCTTGGGAGAAGGCGTTTGACTGGAAGATAGTAAGACCGGCTTGGTTTCAGTAGAAAGTGCATGCTTTGGATTGAGGGTAGTAGGCTAGCATTGGAGTACGGATATAACATGAAGGAGTTGCTGATTTGCGGCTATAGAAACCCGTCCAGGGTCAACTGATGCTTGCTGGACTGCGGAATTCGATATCCCGATGGAAAACGCATCACATGAGATGGATTGTATGTAATGGAATCAAGA
The DNA here is from genome assembly GCA_028637775.1 of Xylariaceae sp. X167. Classification (NCBI taxonomy): domain Eukaryota; kingdom Fungi; phylum Ascomycota; class Sordariomycetes; order Xylariales; family Xylariaceae; species Xylariaceae sp. X167. Next base: position 25,839 of record JAJFDK010000066.1, read on the forward strand.
TTAATTTGCTCTTACGTTTAGCTCTGAATGTTGAAGGAGTGTTGTATTAGCTGGCATGCGTGTGCCTCGCTTTTGATCTCAACCCTCGTCTGCACTTCGTCGGCTCGAAACAAGTAGTCACAGTACCAGAACCCAGGATATCGTATATTGTAGTCAATTACTCGCTATAATTGAACGGAATCAAAACGTAGAACAAGACCAAAGTCATACGTAGAACAACATCTAGTATCGAATAGAAACAATACCCAGTTCGTTCTACGCAATCCAAAACCAAATCCTCTCCAAGAAATTCCTCGGCTTGACCTCAGGCCACGTGCCCTCAAGCCGATCAATCTCGGCCTTCCCACTCCAAAGATCCATCTCGGCCAACGGGACAATCCTCGTCCTCTTGACAATCTTATACCCGAAATACAAAATAAAAAAAATAGGCAGGTCGATATACGGCGGCACAAACGTCTTCGCGCTAAATTTCCCCGGGAAAAACGCATCGAAGCCGTTGAAGAAGGCCACGATGGAGCAGAAGCAGAGCGAGAAATACGCTAGGTAGGGCTGGAAGAGGGATTTGTAGGGCAGTGTGTCTCGGTTTATCCCGTGGAAGCGCAGGGCGTAGAAGAAGCGGAGGTAGGTGATGCAGATGGACGACCAGATTACGAGGGTTGAGACGGCTGAGAGGTTCGAGAACCAGAAGAAGACGTTCTCGCCGCTGTTGCTGACGTTCAGGTAGCAGAGGAGCGAGAGGAGGGTTGTCGCGGCGACGCACGCGTAGGGAACGCCCCAGCGCTCGAAGGTCAGGAAGCGCGGGGCTTTGCCGTCGTGGGCGGCGGCGTAGAGGATTCGCGTCGAGGCGTAGAAGAAGGAGTTTCCCGCGGACCAGGCTGAGGAGAGGATCACGGCGTTGATGATGGAGGGGAGGATTTTGATGCCGCCGTTTTCGATGGCGATGACGAAGGGGCTGGATGCGGCGCCGGGGGCGGAGGTGCGGATGGCGTCGAGGAGACGGGAGTCCGTGGAGGAGACGCAGAGTGTTACGAAGAAGATGGCGAGCACGTAGAAGAGGACGATGCGCCAGAATACACGACGGATGGCTTTGGGGATGTTCCGTCTGGGATTCTCGGTCTCGCCGGATGCGACGACGACCATTTCGCTTCCTCCGTAGGAAAATGTTGCTTGGATGAAGACTTTCCAGAATGCGAGGAAGCGGCCTAGGGAGCCGCCGACGAGATACTCGTTCATCGGGCCCGGGTTTTGCCAGAACCGGAAGCCGATGCGGTCACCGTTTGGGGTTCCGCCGAGCGTGATGATGAACATGAGGAGGATTAGGCCGATGATCGTCGTCAGTTTCACGGCGCCGAACGCGAACTCGGCTTCACCGTAGACACGCACGGGGACACAGTTGATGAGGACCATGGGGAACAGGAAAATACTGATGAGAGCCGCCGTCGGCACGTTGTTATGCCAGAAGTCGACGACGACAACACTCGCTGAGATCTCGATGGGTACTCCGATGGCGACCTGCCACCAGTAATTCCATGATACGGCGAAACCGAGCGCCTCGTCGACGTAGCGTGCTGCATAAATGGGGATCGCTCCGGTAAGGGGGATGTGCGAGGCCATCTCGCCGAGACTGGTTACGACACAGTAGACATTGAGTGCCGTGATGAGGTAGGCGAGAAATGCGGATAGGGGTCCAGCCAACGAGAGAACCTGTCCACTACCGACGAAGAGGCCAGTGCCGATGGCACCGGACAGCGCCATGAACTGCACATGGCGTGACTTCAGCGTTCGCTCGAGGGTGCCGAGATTGCGGTTTTCTTGCTCGCTCTTCAGCCCTTCTTCACGGATCGAAGCTGCTGGGTCCGGTCCTAGGTCCTTGTTGTCACCTGACGCCTCGATATCGGCCATTGTTGGTTGCCCGTTGAAGTTGTGCCAATGTCAGATCGCTTGGAGCATCCGGGGTGGAGTAGATTCATATAAATTCGAGAGATGCACCTCTTCTGCATTCTGGGCCACGAGGTTTATATAGGGTGATTGTACTCAATACAAAGGAGGAGTGGAAGCCGAAGCTCACCCCCTTTGTGCCGGACTGCAGAGTCATGTAGATAAGACTTTTTTGCGAAGCACCTGCTAAGTTCGTGAGGGGAAGGATGCTTTGTTCTTGCATGCGCACGAGGTCCGGATGACCTAGTATGTAAGTAGTAGTAGGGAATGTGCTTATCTATGTCCGTACAGGCTGCAGACAGGATATCTATACCCTTGTTGTGAAGGAGGAGGTCTGTTTGGGGTACGTAGGCAAGTTCAGTGATGTCCACGGCGGCCGACCTACCTATTCCGTGCATGCTCCTTACGCAGGCGATACCGGTTGTCAATGCTCGTTTTCGGATTGGATGCCGAACATCATCGTGACTCGTAGGGCGCAGTTAGCGTACACCGGCAGCTTGGCACTGAAAGTACCCCGGATTTTAGTGCTCGAGTGACGATGGCACCGCACGTGAGGGCGGGATATCATTCCGGCAGAGCTCGAAAGGTTTGGCTACGAAATACGCGAGTTTCAAGCATGAATTGTTGAGTTGGGTAAATCGTCGAATCAATATGATGGTCAGAGATGCGGGCAACAAGATGGTATGTAGGCCACAGTCAACGGGTTGAGTACCTATTCCGTAGGAGTCGGATTCATTATCTTTGCTGGATTCAAGACAATGGGCAACACCTAGGAGTATCTAGATTAGCGTAGCGTAAAGGAATCGAGTAAGACAATCTGTTGGTGTTGGTGATTGCGATAGATTAGTATGGAGTGTATCTACCGGTAAGCTAACTTATCACTACCCACGACTTGACACACGCCGATGCCGAAACTGATACCGAACCTCTTACGAGAGGGAAAGATGTCAGTGCCGCAGAAATCTAGACCTCTCCTATTTGTTGATCCCATCGTAACGAATAGGGTTGTGTTGATGAGGTTGTCATCGAAATGTCGAAGCCGGATATGGTGACTGTGCAGTATGATTACAGTCCTGGTTCATGAGGTATTCTGTCATGACCAATACTCAAGACGTCGATATGAGGGCCAAAGCGAGGTCAAGATCCATCCTTGGCCGCACTATTATCTTATTGTGTAGCCGATCCATTGACACTGGTATGAGTTTGAAGGGCTTCAAAGACGGCCACTGACTAACATAAACCTGGCCAATCGAACTCCGTCGATTGACGTTTGAGCGTGACAGTACCGGCCTCCGGAATCCGGTGTCTGGCTAGGATGGTGTAGTAGTTGGGAGGGATGAGCCAGCCATGCAAAGGGCGTGGCTATGGGCGTTAGAGTCCGAGTAAAGTCGGAATGGCTCGCGATACTAGTGTCAACTAAGTCGACTTCCGCTGCCATCGTGATCTGCTGTTTGCGCCAAATACAAGCCTCATGTGACCGTCAAGCAAATGGCGACTCGAGTATGCCACGACTAGTTCGCATTCGCAACACGGCCGCATACATAGAGGTTGGATATCTTCACCAACGTCATCCCTGTGTAATGACCAGAATATTATCTCACAGAATACGTGTAATCAGCTGTGTATTCTGTTGTGGCATTCCGGGTTCGTGTCGGCAAAACAAAAGCTCGAGCTAGGTCCTTGTTGGTTATCGAGAACGTTTCGTGAACATCGCCATGCTATCAGTAAACTGTTGACTGGTCGAAGGCGGTTCGTTCGCATAATCCAGACAGACGAGAATGTGTCGTCCAGGATAAATCATATGGCTTCCGTGAGCAAGATTTACCTGCTTCTCCGGCACTAAGGACCGTCATCAAACCATCAGTCCGCTGGAAACTGATGTTGGCATTTGATAAAGATATGACGAGAGGAACTCTGCCTCATAGGGGAGGGCCGAACGGATCGGCAAGACCTCCAGCGGCAAGTCTCCGCCTTTTAGCTTCTCGTTCGTCCTCGAGGCTCTTCCCCAGGCTACCGCAACCAAAGACATCCGCATCGTTATTGGGCGCTGGCTTTGGCTTCGGCTTCGCCTGTGCCTGCTCTCGTCTCGCCTTCTGAAGCGCGACCAGGTCGACGCGATCGGGGTCTCGACATTTTCTCAGCTTCTTGTTCAGAGGCTTCATTACCTCCTTGCTTGCGCCCTATCGAAAAATGTTAGTAAACTCAGCGTGGACATGAAGTGTATACGAGAAGCGCTTACAGTATCCCAGTATGTACTTCGTCGCTCAGGCCGTTCCTTCTCGAGCATGTTTCGGCAGCTCTGTATGGACTCCAGAGCTAGGTTCTTGGCAGCCTCACTCTGTCCAGCAAATGCATCACGCATCATGCGCTGGACCAGACCTTCGTCCACCATGGACATCGCCGCGAACATGATCTGGCTCGGGCTGTAGTGGAAGTAAGCGTCGGTGAGGAGGGGACTGAACTTCAGGATCTCCCTTGTTCTGCCATGAGCCTGGTTCAGGCGCTCCTCGTCGAAATCACCCAATCGGCGCAGTTCCATGATGGCGCCTTCAAGTCCGCGGAAGGGGTGCCGTACATCGAAGGCAAAGCGTAAACCCTGGCACAGAATATATTCCGCCGCCAGGATTTCCTCGCCGGTGATGGACGGGAACTTGTCCACAAACTTCTGGAGGCGGTAGTAGAAAAATCCCTCCGCCTTGCAGGCAAAGAAGATGCAGGTCATGATGAGGGCCCTGGGTGGGTAGGTCATCAGACTGTTGGTAACATAGAATCGGCGGAAGAAGATCGCCGCGGTGGCTTGAATCTCGGTCGACAATTCGCAGAATTGGGCAGCGCGGAGCAAATCGACGACGTAGAAGTTGAGCAGGTTGGCCTCTTCGGCGGGTGTGAGGAACTCCGGCAGGGGATCGACGGGCGGCACCGAAGTGCGCAAGCGGTTCGAGATGTGTGTGACGGCGAGCGAGTTCGTCTGCTCGCGAAGGGACTGAAGCTGAGAGGGGGAGAAGGACCAGAGTCGGTACTGGGAGGACTGGCGGTAGCGGGCGTCTTCGGTCGCCATCTTGTCTATGGGTCGCTTTACTTTACTAAGTTAGTTGCCTGCTTAATAGTAACAGTGATGGGGGGGATGTTGTCGTCGAAATGAAGGTGAAAGAGAACGGTGAGATGGATTGCGCAGTTAATTTTGTGTCAATAGTCCACAGGGAAGGGAATGCGGCAGGGGAATTGGAGAAGGACCTCAAGATGGAGCCGATCGGTGACTTGTGGAATTCCAATGGATTGGCAGTGGATGCGACAGGGGTCAAAGCGCGGGATCGACCCACCAGAGACGGGTACTTATCGATAAGCCCCGTAGTATCCATACTGTGGGAAGAAGGACATATTAAGTCTACGTACAGTATTGACGTCACCGCCGCGGCAGTCTTGAGACGGAGTGCTCCAGGCCCGGCGGAAAAGAAGAACAAGCAAATCAACAAACGCGTGCCGTTGCCATGTTCTGAACATTCAAGTGCACAACGCAATGAAGACTTGCGCGGAGAGTGAAAAGTGAACATATATACTAATCATCATGTCTGCGGAATATTCTCTAAGGTGTGGAATATCCTGGGTATAAAACTACAAAGTCGTTATGAAATACATCAGTCCGAAGGCTTCACGGTGAGTCATCCAACTACTCACAAACCCCTTAACCCCCTATGCAAACACCCCGTTCTCAAAGTCCACGCCTCCGGTAACAAGCTTGACCATACGCTCTGCCCCGTCATGCCGGAACTGCATGTCCATACATGCTTTTGTCTTCGCGGCCTCTTTGGCCGACCGAGCAAACATCCCCTTCTCATATCGCCGCACCATGTCTGACAGACCGTTCGTATCCACGCTTCCCGTCTTGACACAATCCAAGATACCCTGTGCGAGTTCGAGCGCGTCCATCATGGCAACATTGACACCAACACCAGCAAACGGCGTCATCAAATGCGCCGCATCACCCAGCAAGGTGACACCAGGCCGGGATTCCCACGTGAGTCCTACCGGCAACATGTAGAACGCGCGCAACACCGGTGAGTCACTCAGGGTAAGAAAGAGTCTCTTGGCATCAGCACACCAGTCACCATAGTGCCTGTCAAAGTACCTTTCCCGCATCGCCGCATCCGTCCAATCTATCTCGCCTTCCCCATCTGCGGAATTCTTGAGACCCAGCATTTCCGCTCCACTAGGCGGTGTTGCCGAATCTTCCTTGACAAAAGCGTAGCATCGAACACTCCCCTCACTACCCAGGCCATTTCGCTGAAACGCCAGCGAACAACCTTCACTGAACCAGAAGCAGTTTCCCATCCCCACCACAGCGGCGAGTTCAGGCGCCGTCTCGTCGACATGACGAGCTAGAACATCGATTCCCATGACGCCCGAATAAAAGGGCTTCTCGTCCGTGAGCAACGAGCGCGTGCGCGACCAGGCGCCGTCGGCCCCAACCACGAGGTCGAAAGGCGCGGGTTGAGGGCCATCTTCTAGTTCAATGGTCCATTGCTTGGAATCAGGGACCGGGACTATCGACGTGACCTTGCTGCCCCAGTGAATCGTGCCATCTGGAAGACTGTTGATCATGATACCTCTCAGATTCGGACGGTCGATCTCTGGCCTGCCCTTGACTAGTCCGTTTTCCTGAGTGGGCGGCTGTTCCTCGATCTCTGGTGTAGTACTTTCATAGACTACAGTGCCATCCTTCTTCATGACTGCAGTAATATCATTAGTTGGTGTCTTCGGTATGAAACTTGGATCACTTACGCTTCATAGCTTCGCCTCCCAATCTTATAGCAGCGCGAAACTCATTCATGAGTCCCGCAGCATTGAGAGCCAATTGTCCGGAAACCTCATGAATATCGAGGGTACCGCCTTGTTCGCGGGCCGATGTGCTGCTATCACGCTCGAAAACGGTACAGGGGACATTGTTACGGTGCAAGATGCTGGCGAGCATCAGACCCCCGGGTCCGGCGCCGATGATAGCGATTCTTGGTGTGGCCATGGCGATGGCAGCTCAAGTGTCGGCAAAGGCGCAATGTTTAGGAGTGTCACAGAAAGGTAGATAGGTAATCATTGCTTCAATGAGAGAGAAATGCCGGCTTTATATGAGACATACATACACCTGTGCCCCTAACTCGGACTTGTTGCGGACCCGATATCAAGTCCACGGCCGTCTCGCACCTCGTTTTCGTTTTGCGTAATGTCATTGTCATACGATAGGTATGTTTCTGGTGGTCAGCATCATAAGCGAAACAGCCTTTCTATCTGATGAGTGATCACCAGATAGATCGTAGGCAACAATATTGCTTCGGAAATATGTCCTCGGCTGCCTGGCCCGAAGGCTACACATCGGTCACTCGCTTCACCGTACCCCAAAGACGGGAGTACCTCATCGTGACTTCGACCCATCACACAACGGCTGAATACGACGAGGTGGCCATAAGTCGACACCTTTTCAAACCTCGGCGAGTTACCCATTTGTAGCCATCGGGCAGTCGAGGAGATCGTGACTCGCGTTCCTCTCATCTGATCAATAAAGCAGCTTATGGCGTTTCGGGGCCGATTGCCTAGACTTCGGATCCGACCCCCTTTATGCACGTGCCGAGTCGGAGGCTCGGGTAAGGTTCATTCGGAGTTTGTTAGTTAAGAGGTATATGTATATACCGACATATATTGCTATATAAGGTATTGAATCATGCTATGACAGCTCCGGCAGCTAAAAATAGAGGAAGCTCATTGCCGATGGACGATCATCAATTACGAATCTACAGCACGAGAACCTGTTTGTGTTGTAGGTTATCGTGAAAGCTCGACTTAGATTGTGTATCTCGGTCCCGGCAAACAGATGTACCAGTAAATCGGCGCCATTGACGTATTACTATAGAAAATCAGCCCATCCCGGCAATCGGGATCCCAATCCATGATGATGATCAAAACAGCTCGCTCCCTACCCTCCCCAACTCCGCTCCTGCGGTCCATAGCAACTACCGGCTCCCGCCTCACCACGCCAGCCCGCCAACCATGCCCCTCACGCACCCAAATCCGGACCTTCCTGCGCAACCGATCAGGCGGCTCCCACCGCGCCGTCGAAAACATCAACGTCAACCGCATGCGCAATGAATCCTACGAATACTACGTCCGCCGGCGCAACTTCCTGCTCTGCGGCGCCGTAGCCGGCGCCATCGCGACCTGCTACACGGCCTACCTCCTCGTCCTCGAGCTCCTCAAGCCCAAGAAACTCGACTCCGGCTTGTCCGGCAAGAGCGACCCGTTCACCACGGACGCCGGATCGAAGCGCAAGACTGTCGTCCACGATGCTGAGGGTCGCGAGGTCGTGCCCACGGGAAACAGCGTCGTGCCGATGTTCCCTCGCACATTAGATCTGCCCGAGGGTGCTCAGGAGAAGGTCAATGGCGTCGAGTACACACTCGTCGGTCTGGGTCTGCGCACCGTAACCTTCCTCGGCATCCAGGTCTACGTAGTCGGGTACTACATCGCGACACAAGACATCGCAGCGATCCAATCCCGTCTGATCAAAGAGATCAACCCAATCGCAACAACCCTAGTCCCCAGCGAAAAAGACGCCTTGCGCCAAGCCCTTTTGGATCCCGTGCAGGGCGAGAAACTCTGGGACGCCGTCCTCCAAGACGTCCGACCGCGCTCCCTCTTCCGCATCGTGCCCGTCCGAGACACAGACTTCCACCACATGCGCGACGGCCTCGTCCGCGCCATCACGGCGCGCTCGCAGGCCGACAACGCCACGTACGGCGACGAGGCCTTCGGCGTCGCGATGAAGGACTTCAAGGCCATCTTCAACCGCGGCAAGGTGCCGAAGGCGCGGGAACTGCTTTTGAGCCGCGACGCGAGCGGAAGCTTGACGGTGACGTTCAATGATGCGAAGACGGGCATGGGCACGCTCGGTCGCGTGGCGGACGAGAGATTGTCGCGTCTGCTTTGGCTGAATTATCTTGCTGGGAAGCAGGTTGCTTCGGAGCCTGCGCGCAAGAATATCGTGGAGGGCATTATGGAGTTTGTGGAGAGGCCTATTGGAACTGTTGCTACGCAGGTTCTGTAATTTTTGTCTCCCTTGACTTGGTGATTGGGACATTGCAGCAAAGAAAGCGTATATGTCCAGTGTGTGTATGATATGTGTACCGAAACACTTCGTCGCTTTGCTACCTACCTAGCTTATATCGTTCGGTATAGGTATGTGCTTCGATGCAAACAAGTATCATTGGAGTTTAGACATTGTGCGGCCAGGTGTGTATACTATTGGGACCGCTATTGCTACAGCTCAACCCATGACGGCGCTGAGACAGATGTGATCTAAATCGATATAGGTGTATGGCAAAATACATCATCACGAGGCAGAGGCAGAGAAGAAATGTATGATTTCGAGGTCACAAGAGCAGAAGTGTACAAAACCAATGGACTTTTTGATGCGTACGACACTCAGCCTGTGGTCAGGTCCGTCAGGGGCATATAACGATTCTCAGGGGTGTTCTCACAAACCAGGGGCCCAAATAGAGGAAAGCCGTGCTGAACTTTGCAGGTCACAACCGATTGTAATGTTTGTACTTGTGTCAGGGTCCTTTCTCTGAGCGACAGCATTTGCGATTGAGTGCCAGTATCAACTTCGTGCGCGACTTCATGTTTTGTTCATACTCACCCTGCCGACTTGTAGTGAGCAGATGGACGTGAAGAATTGACTGCCGTTGAGGATATGACTGCCATACGTAGAGCTTGCTATCGATACCAAGAAGTCTACCAACGCAGTCAGCATTGCTTTGCATCCCAAGTGCCAGGTAACACTTACCTTCGAAGAAGATCGTGCAGACCCGCATTCAAGCTCGGTGGGAGTGTTCACAAAGACTTTTGACAGGTTATTATTGCTATTTGGGGCAAATGGATCAATTTTGACAAAAGCTCTTTTTATTGATGATGAATTGTGTCAAGCAACAGTGAACTAACTGCGTGGCGCCTGTGAGGACGCTGTGGTTCCGTTTTTGAAGGAGGCAAACAGATCAGCCATACTGACTCTTTGGCCCATAACTACTGAAGAGCCTGATGGTGCCGACGATGGCGAAGGGTCCGAGGTCTCGGTCTGGGTGCGGCTCTCGCGAATCTGCGACCACAAATCGTAAATGAGGTTGGCATTGGTTGCGCGGTCAGTGGGTTCCTCGGCATATGTCCAAACACCCAGAGTCTCCGCAACGACAGTCTCTCCCGTTTCTAGCTGCATCTCTTCTCCGGGGGAGCGTAGGTTAAAGATGAATAGGTCACCGGACTGCTCAAACTCGTTCACGTCCCCGAGATCGACGATAAGATTTCGCAGGCTTTTACGGTTGAGGACCATGATACAACCGGGATCTCGTTCGTTGGACCCCTTGCCCTGTGAGCACACGAACATGGCTCCCTCCGTCGTCGTCTTCTTCCATTCCTGCTGGACCAGCGCATATATTACCGCGTTAGCTGCGATAGAGAGGATGCCGGTAATAGATGGGCGGTAACGCTTCAGAACAAGGAGATTAAGTTCGGTGTTTGTACGTTCAGCCATTTTTTCGGTGGGGAGTTCTTGTGAAGGCAACTCGTTGGCCGTGTCAGTCTCGTAATCGGAGGTAGGCAACTGGTGACGAGGTTGTCGCGGCTCTAAGTGCTGGCGTTGCGCTGACTTGGCATGGCCGTGGTTATGTGACTGTCCAGAATATTGATGCTCGTATGAAGAATTATTGTTACTGTTGCTGTTGTTGCTGCGGTGGTGGCTATGGCTATTGTTGCCCGCAGGCGACTTGTGTCTGGATTGACGAAGGTCTTGATTCCTGATAGATGCTGGTCGAGACATGGTGGGCTCCTGTCTGAATCTGATGTGCCTCGTTGCTGACAGAGGTAGCCGCGTTCGTCGGCGGTTGTGGTGACCCTGGCTTGGCTCGGGCTGGGACTGTGGTCAGGTAAGGAACCCTTGACCAACTGGAAGGCAACGTGAGTACGGGCTGGGTATCAGACGTTTGAACTTGCTTGCTGCTTCTATGCCAGAGACTTGGTGAAGGTCTACCACCAGTAAGTGCGACGAAGGGTGCGGTCTTTTGAGAAGTACGAAAGAGATAGAGCTGAGAAGGTAGATGATCGAGGCAGGAGGTTCTTGACAGATGATGTAGGTGCACTAGGAAAGGTACAATGGCAGGTACGGTTCGCTACATGATGGGGATCGGGTGGGGTGTGGGGGAGAAGCTGACGGGAATGGAGGCACGCTAGCGCGTTAGCATGAGCCCCAGATCTTCCAACGGAATTCTATCGGTAGTTCGAAATCCGTAACTTTTACGGAAGACTAAGAATGGATTTGGGTATTTTCTGCTTGCGCACCGCAACAATTATCTTCTGTGTTGATGATTCTTGGTGATTTGTGATATATTATTCGAATGAGCAAATGTGAGTGCTTGACAGTCGTTGGAATTGAATTGATTAGCGTTTGTAAGTGAGATGCACACCTTATGCTGTACGGAATGCTTCGTTCTCCGTATTCCATACTGCCAGATAACGATAATGATAGCGATAAGACCGGTTACATCATCTCCAGCCACCGGCCACGCATTAATGTAGGTACACGCCCGTAGTGCCAACCCGGGTCCGAATGCATCGACACCTTGGATCCGATCCGTACTTGGAAGGTAACTTGTACATACCCAGAACTCCATGTCCATATCGCCGTCGTATTGGGAAGACCGCAACAGTTTGCGACCAGAGTCAGCCCTCCTTTTACCGCTCGCTACCTAGTGAATACATCCCTACGGAATATGAACACTCCAACAATAATCTCCACCGGACTTTGATCGAGAGCCCCGGTCCATCATTGCCATCCCCATCGCTTTGTCTTCTCCCAGCTCTCCCGCCATCAATATGCTAGCTGAATTCCATGCGACAGCAGCAGTAGAAATCATTTCGCATCAATCGCCCATAATCGTAATCAATTCTTCGCATTGCTTCCATCATGTCTTCTACCGACCAAGATCGCAACCCCTCGGCGCTCTCCGCAACCGATCCTGCTGACCCGCCCGACCCCGTTCCAACCACACACTATTCGCTCTCCCGCGCCGTTAATGCCCGGAGATCCGAGTATACACGATCGCATAGGATTCGCATTAAGATCGGCACCTGGAATGTGGCGAGCTGTCCTGGCACCGACAAGGATCTGGCCAGCTGGTTTGTTGACGGGGATGGCCTCGAGCCTCGACTGGGCATACACCTGGAAAAGCTGAATCTATCGGAAGAGAGCATTGAGGCTAGTCAGAGGAGTACTGCCGACGAGACTCTGATAAAATCGGAAGAAGCTGCAGCATCGTCTGACGCAGATCCCGAGTCAGGGGGCGACAATGAGGGATCCTCTGTTCGAGTGGTAGGAGGCGACAAGATTGGACTCTATGTTCTTGGATTGCAAGAGATTGTCAATCTGAACCATGTCCATCAGTCTCTTTATTCGGACCCAAGTGTTGTGGCGAAATGGCAGGATGCGCTCGAGGCTGCCCTGCCGAAAGGCTACGTACTTGTTGCATGCCAACAGCTCGTCGGACTCCTTTTGCTCATATATGCCTCGCCCGAGGTAGCAGCAACCATCTCTAATGAATCGACCCTCCCGATAGGAACGGGAATGTTTGGTTATATGGGAAACAAGGGTGCTGTTATCTCTCGTCTTGTATTGGGAGAGACTACCCGCTTGGTATTCTCTAACTGTCATCTCGCATCTGGCCACGACCAAGCTAGCCTCGATCGTCGATGCTGGGATTACAACAAAATTATCACGCAGACAAAGTTCGCCCCTATTACCCACATGAATGTAATGGAGGACGATGGCGAGCAATTAGGTGACGAGGACTTTGCTTTCTTCTTCGGCGATTTCAACTTTCGCCTCGACGGCCTTCCTGGAAGTGATATTCGACATCTTCTTACTCTGCATGCCCATGGTGAATACGGTGCTATCAAAGACGAATTTACCCAGCCACTCGGGGAAGACAGCGTGTTTGTTCTCCACGACACCGAAGATGAAACTTCAGATGGCACCTCGACACCTACAACAGTTTCACGAGAAGCCTCGTTCGATCGCAACGAGGGCGATGAAAGTAGCGAGGAGCTTCCCAGCCCGGATGACTTTGAGCCAGATCCTCACAGCGACCCAACGTCCTTACAAGCGACCATTGATTCGCTCCTACCTCACGACCAACTAAAACGTGTCATGCGCGACGGGAAAGCTTTTCATGAGGGATGGCGAGAAGGGAATGTCGAATTTCTACCCACATACAAGTATGATGTCGGTACGGTTGGACTCTTCGACTCGTCTGAGAAGAAAAGGGCGCCCAGCTGGTGTGATCGGATTCTCTACCGAACACGCAAAGATTTAGAAGTCTATAATAAGAAATGCCAAGAGCGCATTGAGGCGCAGAAAAAGGACGAAGAAATGAAGCAACGAGGCATTGATCAAGCGGCTGATGACGAAAACGTTCTGTTCGACTACGATCCAGTCACTGACTCGAGTGGTGAGAACTTGGATACGGCCAACATGGATTACGATGAGTACAACGAAGAAGAGGATGACACAGGACGGGTCGTCACACAGGATGGCTTCACAGACCAGATCCGTCTGGACTTATATACGAGCCACCAACGAATCATGTCGTCGGACCACAAGCCTTTGGTGGCGGTATTTACACTGAATTATGAGGCTATCGTACCAGAGCTCAAGGCCCAGGTTCATGCTGAAGTGGCACGGGAGTTAGACCGTGTCGAGAACGAAGGACGTCCCTGTATCACCATTGTGGCCGACGGCAAAGGACCTGCTGCTACTGATGGAAATACCGCCGTGGACGGTAGCGTGGGGTTTGATTTCGGGGAGGTTGGGTTCATGCAGAAGAAATCACGCTCCCTGACCATTGCAAATACGGGTCGGGTACTGGCGAAGCTAAAATTTATAGAGAAAGAGAATAATGACGAAGGTGCCCAAAACCAGCCTCAATGGCTTGACGCCAGGTTCGTTTACCCACCGAATGGTTACAGCGAAAGACCCGAAGGTGCCCCTGGACTGGAAACCACTTTAGAGCCCGGCGAGACAGTCAATGCAGTCATCGAAGTGGAGGTTCGCGACCCGAAGCAAGTCCAAAGTTTGAACGAGAAACCCATCGCGCTCGACGATTTCTTAGTGCTGCGAATTGTAGATGGCAGGGACCACTTCATTCCAATACGCGCGACGTGGAAGTCTTCCTGCTTTGGCAGATCCCTGGAGGAGTTGATCCGCATACCTAATGGTGGGATTGCGGCGTTCATGAAGCAACGTCCAAATATGGGGTCTATCCCGTACAGTCTCGAAGCGCAGCGCTCATCACCGACAGAATTATTCAGGCTTATTGAGGCCATTGAGTCACTCACAGAACGCGCCATCGCTGATGAGAACATGATTGAAAACGTCAGAATTCCACGTGAGAAAGCTGGGTGGCCATTTGACAGGCACACCTGGCAGACGAATCAAGATCGCGACTTTGCCACGCTTCGGTATGCCGTCATACAGGCCCTGGAGAACGATCAGCCTATTTTAGAAGCCATTACGGCCGATGTGCCCATAATAAAACGGTTAGAGGTCGTGAGCGAGTCGTTGCTCCTGTTCCTAGAGAGCATGCCCGGCGGAATCATTTCGCCGTCACTCTGGGCTAGGATCGAGCAGGCATTGCCACAGATCGCCAATACGAAGTCGGCGGCGGAGGTCGAAGACGTCAAGACGGGAATCCTGGATATCCTCTCGACGTCACCGTACTACAACATCTCGTTCGTCTTTCTGACCGCCATGTTGGCACGAGTGTCCAGTGACCTATTACCCCTGGGCAAAGGGGAACTCCAGGCAGTCAACAATCGAAACTCCATCTCGCTCAACAGACGAAGCTTGGGTTTCCTACCCAAGGGCGGACTGGCCATAAACGAGGGCGCCATCCAGCGACGTCTCGCATGGGAGAGACGAGCCGCTGAGATCTTTGGCATAGCTATCTGCCGGACAGCAGCACCAGCCAATGCGAGGGAGAAGAAAGTCGTCGAAGAGAAGATGCGGGGCGCGATTGAGGCGTTCATGCGAAGAGACAAACGATAGAAGGCCCGGGGTGGCAAAATACACAGAAATAGCAGTTTCACATGCTTTTTGTGGATCTGTTTCCCTCCTTGGTCTACTACTCTATGGGTCTGTTGGTACGGTACGTATAGACTCACTCGTCTTGGTCCTGGTTGTATATACGACTTTTTCTTCTCTTGCTTGGTACAACGCTGTGATGAGGTTCGCGGCGCACGTGGTTGGGCAGGCTGCCTCATTCCGGCGTGACGATACGAAATCTAATGCATACATACATAGCTTTCCCCTATTCGATTCAGAAGCTGCGTAATAGAATACCCAATTATTTTCCACATCGTCAGAAAGACTTTTCGTAGAAATGGAGCCGCATCTAGTGCCGGCCTCTTTGGACGAATACCTATTGGACGGAAAGACTGGGGATATGCGATGACTCGCCATGATGATAGAGGTGGATTCACCCCCTTTTTCATGATTCTTGTCGGATGCGCGTCCGGGTGGGATTAGGTTTAGGTCGTTGACCGTTCCTTGCATGTGAGAGGGTTTCTTTTTTTCTCTTCTTTCTGATTTCGGTTTTGCATGTGAGAGCTGCTGTACGGGGGATTACTCGCATGTGTCAGTGCGTTTCCGTTTTGTTGCAATAGGTACGAATCCGAGTTAGGGACGTAATATGATATAATCGTCCTGGTCTGTGTGTAAATGAGGACCCGGTTGAACCCAATCCACGAGGGGGGATTAACAACAACAATAATACAGAAACGTCATTAGTAATCAGGAGAAGGGAGAACACGAGGCACGTGTGACTAGACTGATAATCTCCTTTTCCTTTCCGGTAGCAGGTAACAACTGCCGGTGCTTACCGTTATCGAATCGAATCGGATGGAATCGAATAAATTGGATCAACTGGGCTGTGTGAAGGTCTGAAAGTTCCCTCCCCGCGACTTATCGGGTCTTCGTGACTCGTGAGGCGGCGATGGCACACGTGTGTGTCACGTGATGCGGTGGTGGGATAATTGGAATGGGACGTCCGGATCCGTGGGAAGTTGGGCATCTTCTTCTCAGTCCGGGGTAAACATTTCTGGAATCTAAAGTTGGTTTCAACGGGTGTCTGTGCGGCTCTGTTGTGGTGGGGTATTTTCCGTGGCATTTACAGGGCGTCATAATATTAAGGATTACTTATCCTGCGGATAGGCAGTGTGAGATGAGGCATTTTACCACGAAATAACATCGTTGTTGGTTAGGAACGGGTAGAGAAGGGAAGGGAAGGGGAGGTGTCGCCAAGGAATATGACTGACTAAGCTGCGTGACGAAGTGGATCTCTGGCTATAAATAGAACGGATTCGACCGGGTTTTTCTTGGCGGTGCGAACAAACACGAGGACATGTGAAGAAAACGGAGGGAGAATTCTAGAATTTGATTCATTGTTACTGTTGTGATTTGGAAGGTCGAGGGGTATGTCTGTGGCTGTTACATGTTCATCCGCTTGCGTGTGAGGGTGAGTCTGAGATGCATTGTCTCAGGGCTCTCTCGCGCTTAGGTAGGTACTGGTTGGTGTCTTGCGTCGTCTGCTTGCGGATCGTCGGGGTCGAGACTCGGCTGATTCGCGATCGCTTGCGGTGGGTATCTCCGGGCCAAGCAATTGCATCGAAATGCTATCCGGAATCGATGAACGCATCTTCGATAAGAGTCAAAAATGCAGGTAACGTTGTTATTCTGTTTTATTTTTTGCAACATTTCGAGTTTGTATTGATTTAGGTACAGTTGGCAATGGTTACGGGTTAGAGACGGTAAGGGGTCCGTATTCACGTTTTTTTTGCTTGTTCCCGTCCCGTCCGTCCATGTCTCTGCGCAAAACGTGGGCGTTCCGCTTGGCAGACGTTCACACACTGCGCCTAAGACAACTTGTGGCGCTTCTTACTGGGATATGCTCGTTTCCCCGGATGCAGTTCTCGTTTCTGCTGTGTCTCCCTCCTATTACTCCATAATTCACATGGTAGGCATGCAAATGCTGCGACCGTTAGTAGTCAATGTAACCCCGATCGACACTATCGCCGCTGTCTGTTCACAGTGAACACCCAACACGCTCGTGGGAATGTAACCGTGTAAGGCATGTAAGGCAGAGACACGCTACAGGCACGATTCCCGGTTTCTGACATATGAAATGCCTCATACTTAGCTAACATGGAGCCGGCCGCCCACGACTCATACGTATGTCTCAGCGCAAGACTGGGGTCGGATCGGTCGAAGTATCGTAAATTGCCCATAGGGAGAGGGAGAAATTAGCTATCTGCCGAACTAGGTGCTCAACGGCCTGCCAGCCTATGACATACCTCCCATTATGAGGCAAGTAGGTAAGTAGTAAGTAGTATTCCGGAGTTGGAATCTAGGTAGGTCGACCAGCTGAGCCCAGTCCAGCTCCCCCTGCGCACTAGATAAGCGGATAGATATCGCTGGCGCTACTTCTTACTACTTATGTCTAAGTTATGGAGCCCCAGAGATACCAGGGCGACGGGAATGTTTTACGCCAGCCCATACCTCGCGATAAGCCGCAGGATGTAGCTGCTAGGGAGGTAGTGGCCTGGTAATTACCTGCTTGTAGATAGGTAGGCAGTACCCTCCTTCGTTGCTTTGCGCTGCTTTGCGTGCCTGAAGGATTCGAATGTGGACGGGGTCACCCTAATCTACGTATGCGTGTGATAAGGATACAGGCATATAGCCTGTCGGCGTTACAACCGCATGTCTTACTCACATACGCCGTCGAACCCATATGATAAGGTTTCTCGACCTGAGTCCTCTCCCCTCCCCATGCCCCAGTGGGTTGGCCGTGTTAGTCTACTTGCCTAGTCAAGAATGTCTTATCTCTCGATCAGCCACGCCTCGCTCGCGTAGGATTATATTGGCCCCCTTCCCGTTGCTCCTTTTAATCCTCGTCTTTTCCAACGTTTATATGCTTTGCGTGTCTTCCCTTTTCCTTTTTTTCTTCTTCTGCTCGGTGTTAATAGAGAGAGAGAGAGAGTAGTATAAAACTTCTATAACCACGAAAATAACCAACCCCGAACGCGTTGCGTTCTTCTCCCCGGAATCGGCTGTCGTTCCCGATCTCCGTCCTATAACCCGCCTTACCTCGCATACAAACCGCTTGATTAATCATCGACAACCGCCATCGAGATGTCTGGAAGCCAGCCGATCATCCCGTACAATGGTATCACTGGTGTGGCCGACGCTGGATACTCCAGTGGTGAGGCCGACTTGAACGTTTTCTACGAGGTATGTCTGTCCCAGGAATAAAAGCCCACTCCTCGAGAACGAACAAACAGCGCTGACGTGCAAGACGGCTACCAGAGTGGTAACTTCAGTTGGATCCTCGTCTCGTCGGTCCTCGTGCTGCTGATGATCCCGGGTGTCGGATTCTTCTACTCGGGACTCGCCAGACGCAAATCCGCCCTCTCACTAATCATGCTGTCAATGTTATCCATGGCAGTCGTCCAGTTCCAGTGGTTCTTCTGGGGATACAGCTTGACCTTCTCGCACACCGGCAGTGCCTTCATCGGCGATCTCTCCAACTTCGGTCTCATGAAGACGCTTGCTCAGCCCTCGGTTGGTGGTACCGCGGTTCCGGACCTGTTGTTCTGCCTTTACCAGGGCATGTTCGCGGCCCTCGCGTAAGCATCTTTCCTCTTATTCTGGTCGTTCCGTTGGAAATGCTAACGTTGGCCTTCCTAGTCCTGCTCTCGCGTTGGGTGCTGCTGTTGACCGTGCGCGCATTCTGCCCTGCATCGTCTTCATTTTCGTCTGGTCGACCATCGTCTACGACCCCCTAGCCCACTGGACCTGGAACGGCAGTGGTTGGTCGTTCAAGCTCGGTGGTCTTGACTACGCCGGTGGTACGCCCGTGCACATCTCGTCGGGTGCCGCTGCCCTGGCCATGTCCATCATGCTCGGTAAGCGCGAGGGTTACGCGAAGGCAGCTGGTCTCCCTTACCGCCCCCACAACGTCACATACATCGTCCTCGGCACCGTTCTCATTTGGGGCGGCTGGTTCGGCTTCAACGGTGGCTCCGGTCTCACTGCCACTCTCCGCGCCGTCATGGCTTGCCTCGTCACCCACTTGGCTGCCTCAGTCGCCGCTATTACCTGGGTCCTGATGGACTACCGCCTGGAGAGGAAGTGGTCTGTCGTCGGTTTCTGCTCGGGTGCTATCTCGGGTCTCGTCGCCATTACTCCCGCCTCCGGCTACGTTACTCCCTGGGCCTCCGTCATTTTCGGTGTCGTCGGTGGAATTGGCTGCAACTTGGCGACCAAGTTGAAGTTCTACCTCGGAGCGGACGATGCCCTCGATATCTTTGCCGTTCACGGTGTCGGTGGTATGATCGGTAACCTGCTCACTGGTATCTTTGCTGCGTACGTATCCCCAGTGTCCATATCCGTAGTCATTCACTTCGATCGAGAGTGAGTTCCCAGCTGACAGATCCGTAGTGACTACATCGCCGCGCTCGACGGTTTCACCGTGATCCCCGGCGGCTGGATCAACCACCACTACATCCTGCTCGCGTACCAGCTCGCCGACTCGGCTGCCGGTTTCTCCTACTCGTTCGTCGTCACCTGCCTCATCCTCTTCGTGCTCAACCTGATCCCCGGCCTGAGCCTCCGCGTCAGCGCCTCGGAGGAGGACACGGGCATCGACGACATCGAGCTGGGCGAGTTCGCCTACGACTACGTCGAGCTCCACCGCCACACGAATGAGATCGAGGGTCTGGGCACGGACTCGAAGCGCGCCATCTCGTCGGCCGGCAGTGTCGCTGAGAAGACTCGCGGCTTGAGCTAACCTCACTTCAACGTGAGGTACCCGAGCTCGAGGCAATTCCTTCCTCTTTTCTTTTTCCCCTGCAAAATAAAATAAAATAGAGATCCGCGCGCAGTCGTATAATTGTTTGTCTGTTATTTGGACCTGGATAATGTGTATAAGTGTCTTTTTTTGTTCTGTCTGTCTGTCAACACATACGATAAAGGGTGTCTCGTTGATATATATATATATATATCCCAAAGTTATATTCCCTAGAATTTTGTTCAGTTGATAGACGAAGAAAAGCAGAAAAGGGCATGGGACATGAATCTGGGATTCTGGGAGGGAGGGAGGACGGGAATGAAATTTTTGGGTCGCTGGGAAGGGTATTAGGTGGGGAACCGCGCATAGAAACGGTGCGAGACGTGCAGGCACTGTGTTGATGACTGTACGACTACTTACTACCCTTGGGCTTTCTAGACTTGGAATTTTATCGTCACTCCACGAGCTATTGAATACCAAGTATTCTCGGAATTCGGATTCCTATCTTGATCGGGATGTGATACGATCGAGATCTTTGAGTCAGATGCATCCTTCCCGCGTGTCATGACCAGATCTTTGGAGGTTTAAAAAATAAGGAGTTTGCTGTGGCGATGTGTATAGCTGCTTATTATTGGAAACGAAAAATCAAGTGAATAATGAAGTAATAGTTTTGTAGATACTTCAGGCGTTCATACGATCCTGAGAGAAAAGGATGTTAGAAGCGATATATTCGAGCTTCATGTTCCTGTCGTCGTTGAATTACACGAGCAAACGCTGCGCATTAGCCAGCCACCATGCTCAGCTACGTATTTCACCATCGTACATGCAGACAGTTTTACGAGTACAATAAGTTACCATGTATGGCCACAGTCTTGCCGGTTACAACTTTCATTCGGCAGCATGATAAGTTGATGAGTCCCAGATTATCTCACATGGGTAAATTGGCAGCTTCTCAGAGAAACGGTACAAATTGGACCTATAACGAATGCAAACCGCCCATTGACATTCAAACATTCACCTCCGTTGACATCGAAAACAACATAAACACACAATACAATTCAGGGGTACATAATTCCATCATTACCCACGCGGACCATGTGCATACCCGTTACATAAACCTAACGATGCAGCACTCCGGGCCGGCCCGCAAAATCTCCGGGTACACCTCCGGGTGGATCTCCGTGTCCGTGTCCCGGAACACAACAACAACCATCTCTCATCCCCCCTCCCCCTAACCATCCCATTCCTTCAAAACCACCATACATCCCCCCATCCTCCAACCCCTCAAACCGGCCTAAGCAAATAAACCCAAAAAAAAACATCCGGCTCCATCTCCGTCCCCTTCGGCTGCACCATCCTCTCCAAAACCTCCACCTCAAAAGGAATCCCAACAACCGCAAACCTCCCCGCAGAATAACTCATCGAAATCCACACTCCCCCCTCGCCCAAAACCCCCCTCACACTCCTCGCCATCGCGAGCACAGCCTCGTCGCCTCCGCACGAAACGGCATCAGCAGTACTCTTATCCAGTACCAAATCGTATTTTTCCCCCGCGGGGAGGGCGGTCGCGTCCGCGACGACATACCCCGTCTGCACGTCGCCGAAGGCGGCGGTTTCTAGTTGCTTCCCGCGTTCCAGCGCGAGGGGTTCGTAGTCGATATTTGTTACGAGGTGCCCCCTGCGACGTAAGTGGATGTGGAGGTCGCTTGTTCCGGAGCCGAGGTGCAGGATGCGTTTGGATGGGACGAGATACGGTGTTAGGGTTGACAGGAATGTTGGGGAGGGCGTTAGCCAGTCGAAGGCGTGTTCTTGTGTGAAGCGGGTGTGCCAGTAGGTTTGTTTTTCGAAGGGTGTGGGGGATGGCATTTTGGGGAAGCATGTGTTTATGGGGTTTGGGAGTATGGGACGACGACGTTTGTGATGGGATCGATCGGGGGCGTTTCGGGTTGAAATATCTTCTGGACTCGAAGGAGTCCAGACACTGTCGATCTACGGTAGACTAAAATTTGCGCGGTGGGGTTCTTTGCTGTCTGCTACGTTTCATCTTTGTTATTAATACAATTACCCTGATATTTTTTTCTGCTTCTGTTATCTCTCTCCAATCCATTGCTTCATGGTTGGTTGGTCTACAGTATACAGCCACCTAGTTGACTAGTTACGTATGTGGGTAGTAATGGATGTGAGAGGCGGGGATGGTTGGGTTGGATGCGATTGTTATTAATCTGCATCGTTAGTCTACACTGAGGTGGTCCTCATACTCATAAATCTCACAGAGTATCTAGACATCACATTAATGCGACAGCGTGTTGCGAAAGGCTGTGTTAAACACAGGCATTAGAGGGTAAAGATGCCCCTTTGCACTCAAGTCACGCGATGCAACACTACAAGACCCGACAGTTTTGGTAATTTCATTTATTTATTAACCGCCAGACAAAGCAAGCGGCCTATCAACTCATGCATGAAGATAATCCATCATAAGCCTCACGTTCCCAGCTTATCGAAAGTCCTTCATCTGCGCCACTCACCTCTTTGCTGGCTTCTTGTAAGCCTAGCTTCTTGCTCGCTCCCACCTTCATGTGATTGCCGACACATGGTGAGGAGCTATTATCTTCATTAACATTAGAGCCGGCCCACCCTACTTTGATGAGCCGCGGCTGCTTCAAATATCTTAGTTGACAACGTGACATTGACATCGTCATCTCGTGCAAAAGCGAGTGGTGCCTCCAAGCACGGCTTATGCACTTCCCAAGGCGGAATTGGGTTCATTATCGAGCCATTTAGAGACCAGGAGCCCAAGATGAACGCGTTACAACGATTAGGGGCAGTCAGGCGTGCGTTGTTGTGAGCGATGGTGCCAACGGGCCAAGTTCGTGGGTAATTTCGGTACAGAGACGTGGGCACTGGATCGCGACCAAAACACTCTCGCCTATGTGCCTCTCAGTGCCGTGTCAACGAGTTCATGCTCTTATGTGCTTGCGGCTGCTTCTTCTTCGGTTGTCATTAAGTGTCGTGTCTTGTACGTGTCGTTCGCAAAATCGTCGTCTGAATGGCACCACTCAGAAACTAAGACGGAGTTAGTATTCACAATCTCAACAACAAATCACTCAAGGCAAAACAGTTCTTGACCTACCGGATCTCATATGAACCCGCCCTTGTCATATATCGCACCCACTTGACACTTGGGTAGTTGCTCTTCTCAAACACCTTAAGATAGCGCACCAGGAGACCAGAACTCGTGAACATCAGGAGACTAAAGCTCAAGCTTAGGGGTGGTCGCGACCAGGCCTTCTGGTTCGTCATGCTTGTAAGTTCGGCCTCGGCGCTCAAGACGTACTCGCTCTGGCCTGTAAAGCGGCCAATCTTCCAAAGGATGTGGTTCTCACTAGGCTCGTATTTCGCCTTGCCTTGCGTGCAGCGTTCGGTGATGCGGGCGGTGTTGAGAGGCGTGGGAATACGGACCACAACGTTGGTCGCGAAGAGCTTATGGCCGAAGTTGGCCTTGAGGCAAATGCTATACTCTACTTTCGTCTTGCCGACTTCATTGACAATGGCGTGCACCTTGAAGGGGAGATTGACGTTCTCGGTAGCTCGGTATCGCATGAGTTCGAATTCGCCGTCGGGGGGAACGAAGGAGATAATACGGTCGGAGTCGAATTTACCCAGCTTGACGCACTGGTGGAATTGACAGTCCTCGAGAGTGACACTTCCCGCAGCCGCCTTCGTGGCCTTGGAACCTAACCGGTTACCGCTGGGCATCGACTGGAGGCCGTCCTGGTCCAACAACAGGCGATCGTTGAGTCCGAATTTGCACTCTGGTGTGCCGGAGAGGTACGCGCGCATGATAATTTGACCAGAGACATCGGCGCGAAGAACAACGCCCGTAGCCGACATGAGTAGATTGACGTCTTCGATAACATCGACAAAGGCTTCGTTCTTTCGGTACTTGACGTCGGCTTTTCTCCAGGATAGTGCGCCGGTGGCCTGCATGGTGATTTTCGCCGAGTCTTCGGGAGCGCGCTCAGACTTGACACCCTCCGTAGTGATGTACATCTTGAGCGTGTCGGTCTCGGTGTTCTGCGGGTATCCGAAATCGATAATTTCTGAAATGGTGAGCGCGAGGGTCAGCAAGAGACAGCGAAAACGGTGGGAATGATGAGTCGGTACCATCGAGCAGCTCGTAGACAAGAACGAAGTTGTTCTTGACGGCCTCTTCATCGAATTTGCCAAAGTAACCTCGGCCCAGCTGGATCAGGCGGTAAAGGAACTCGAAGACGAGAGCAGCATTGGCATTGCTCTTAGTAATGGCCACCAGGTAGATGTTCTCGTGCTTGACATGGCTGAAGGTGGTGCTGCCGAGGGTGAGGATGGGCGAGCGAACCTGCGGGTTCGAGATAACCTGGATGCGAAAAACGTCGGCGAGGCGAGGACGGCAATCGTTCCGGAAAGCACGGAAGATGAGGTTCTCGCCCTTTTGGTTGAAGACGAGGATTCCGGACAACATGTTGGCGACGTCGAGAGGGTCGTGGTGCGGCTAGGTCTTAGAGGGGAGTTATGTGAAGACAGCCTGCTTCACGCAGGTGCATTGAGATAGGAGGGACCTTGGCGGTTTTGGGAGATTGAAGAGAGTCCCGACGAATACGTAAACCGGCCAGAAGATGCGCGGAATACCTCGGGAATGCATTGTTAGACACATCTACCACTATATTTACATATATCTCTTTCAGATGAATGTTCAATTTTGTATATGTAGCTAACGAAGATATCTTTTTAATACCGTTTACTGGCATACACCAAGGCGAAGCTCTCCATTGCTGGAATTCAAAGCATCGTTTCCTCCAAGTACGAATGTATTCCGTACAGCATCACTTTTCACTACGAGTAATCCGTACATCTTGACCTGATACATGGAGATGGAAATCCGTACTGCAATCGGATGATATTTCTTATTCCGTACACTCGTTTGAGAGCTACCATCCTATTCGACTCCAATCGAGAGTCTCAAATTCTGTCGATCCCTCAACTTCTCTCAGCCAAGAAGTAGGAAACCAAGAAAGCCAAGATGGTAGCCAAGAGAGAACAATAATTAGGCAAAAACGCATTCATATACAATGTTCGGAGCAGTGAAGTGCGCGTTCGAGGTATAAATGATGAAGAATCGTCTTCTTGTGGGCCTTTTTGTTCTTCTCTCCGTTTTTCATCGTCTTTTGTTGAGTCTTTACGGATTAATCCGCCTCACTTGAGGGTGCAGGTGAATCATGTCGGCGCGTAAGCAGCATCATCCCGTCTGAGAACTAGACCAACATGGTTCAAAGATCGTATCTTCACTCAGTTCTGGTTACACCTTGTCAGATTATGATGGGAATCTCTCCGGACTTATATACCTGCACCACTTACACGTGCCGCGCCCACGAACAGCTATGATTACTGAAAGAACACGCTTCCTTAGACTGGAATCTCGGATACTCCTGCATCTCCGCATCACGCTACCGGATGCCCGGGTGACCTACTTGAGATTCGGCAGCATGGTTTCCGTCGAGTCTCGACGACCTGGCATCGGACCAGCCAATAATCTGACGTGGAAGTGCTCCCGGGAAGTCTGTGGGAAGCGGCAACATCCATCGTGGGACCACCAATCTGCTCACTTGGGACTAGTCCCGGCAACGCGATGCCTCAATCCTCGACGACACGCCATGACTTTCCTCATTCCGTGATCTGGGGTGGTTCAAACTGGGCAAGCGTAGTGCATCGAATCCAAGTGCCGTGTCGGATTCCAACCCCGACCTCCCTATTCGGGCCAGTCGGGGTATGCCTCCGCACTTGCTTCCCAACTCAGCTAGGGTCCCAATCCAGCTTTTCTGGGGGGAAAAACATCGTGAATCCCCCCGGGATCTGACAGCCTCAATTCGAAAACCTGGGTTAGTCCGCGGGTTGCCCATCCCGAAATCTCCGCATCCGGAATTATCCAGTGAGCGTTTTAGCCAGCATCGTCCGCGGCTAGGGAACGCGAACTTGCTTCCCATGCTGCTTCGGAATGTCGACCGCTTTTCCGCTTCGTCGTACGGATGTTCTTACCTGGTGCTTCGTTCTCACGTGTTTGCAGTACAGGAATTGTCTTACGATAGTCGAAGGCTCGTCGAGAAATGATGCTTGTGACATGGACTTGGGATCGTGCAGCGCCTCCTTTCCCGTGTAGCCGTCACCATCGGCGCCGAGGTATCCACCAGTGCTGATATAAAAGACCCTTGATTTCGCCCTCGAGGATATCTGCAGCACTCGTCAAGATCCATCTTCAACTACACACCAAAGGAATCAGTCAAAATGTCTGCAAAGAGTCTTCTTGTTGCTGCTGCCTTGAGCACCGTTGCTCTGGCTGTCCCTTTCGAGGGCGGCTCGGTTAAGGAGCGCCAGTCCTGCTCTGCTCAATGGTACTGATAACCAAGCCCCTTAACTTATAAGCTTGTGCGCATCTAACATGTCATGTAGGGCGCAATGCGGTGGTATCGGTTGGACTGGTCCTACGTGCTGCGACGCTGGTAGCACATGCGTTGCGCAGGGTGACTACTACAGGTATTATATTCCAACATCACAGAGATGGTCTGAGATCTGGGACTGACGAAGCTGCGAAGCCAATGTGTGCCCGGCACTGGTGCCACTACAACTACGACAACCGCCACCCGGACGAACCCAAGCACCCCCTCAACTACGAGCTCTGGAGCTGTAAGTGACTGACTGACATCTTCGGTGAAGGCAACTGAGAATGCTAATATTCCGTGCGATAGACGACAACCACTGCTCCAGTGAGTTCGCCGACCGGCAATCCCACGAACCCCTTCTCCGGGGTTCAGATGTGGGCCAACGCCTACTATGCCTCAGAAGTCAGTGCCAACGCGGTGCCCACGCTGGGCGCTGGCGCTGCGGCCGTCGCCAAAGTGCCAAGCTTCATGTGGTTGTAAGTCTTTGATGAACTCGAATGAAAATTGAATGCCCAGACTCATGACTTTCTCAGGGACTCTGCGAGCAAGGTTCCCATGATGGAAGACACCATGGCCGATATCAAAGCCGCAAACGATGCTGGCGGCAACAACGCCGGTATCTTCGTCGTCTACGATCTTCCGGACCGTGACTGCTCGGCTGCTGCCTCCAACGGCGAGTACTCGATTGCGGACGGCGGTGTCGACAAGTACAAGGCGTACATCGACTCCATTGTTGCTGTCGCCAAGAAGTACTCCGATGTCCCGATCATCTTGGTCATCGGTAAGTCCACCTGCACATACCTACTCACCCGTACATCCACATGCTAACACTCAACCCAGAACCCGACTCCCTCGCCAACCTAGTCACAAACCTAAGCGTCGCCAAATGCGCCAACGCCCAAGACGCATACCTCGAATGCACCAACTACGCCATCACCGAGCTAAACCTCGACAACGTAACCATGTACCTCGACGCCGGCCACGCCGGCTGGCTCGGCTGGCCCGCAAACCTCGCGCCCGCCGCCCAACTCTTCGCGCAAGTCTACAAAGACGCCGGATCCCCGGCCTCCCTCCGCGGTCTCGCGACCAACGTCGCCAACTACAACGCCTGGGTCATCGACGGTGCCTGCCCATCGTACACGCAGGGTAACGCCGTCTGCGACGAGTCGGGCTACATCAATGCCCTCGCGCCCGAGCTGTCGGCGCAGGGATGGGACGCGCACTTCATCACGGACACGGGTCGTAACGGCCAGCAGCCTACGGGCCAGCAGCAGTGGGGTGACTGGTGCAATGCCATTGGCACGGGCTTCGGGCTTCGCCCGTCATCGGATACGGGCAGTGATCTGCTCGATGCGTTTGTTTGGGTTAAGCCTGGTGGTGAGTGTGATGGTACGAGCGATACCAGTGCTGAACGATATGATTTCCACTGTGGTTTGGCGGATGCGTTGCAGCCGGCTCCCGAGGCGGGGACTTGGTTTGAGGCGTACTTTGAGCAGCTTTACAAGAATGCTAACCCGCCGTTTGAGTAAGAGACTTGGGGGTTGTAGATTGCTGTTGGGGTTCTGATTTCTTGTATATAGTATATAGGTGACCTGCAATAAGGTCGAATTCGAATCTTGAGAGACAGCTTTGAATGACAATGCTGTGATCTCTTCTCCAGTCATGAGTAGCAGGTGTTAGTGACTACACGAATACGGATTACTGAACACATTATTCCGAACGGACGGAGCGGTGGCTTTTCAAGCCGTTCCCGTTCTAACGGTTAAGTCGCTCATATGACGTCGAGTATGTTCAAAAAAAGAACTGAGGCTGAAGACTGAGAATGGAGAGTTGTTGATATCATAGCTGTACGCTATAACGGTAGTGAGATTAATACGAATCCATCGCGAGGGCATAGTTGTTAGCAGGGGCAGTGAGCATGGATAGTCCGGAAGGGGGTTGAGTCTGGACTCATAATTCGTGGTAAATACCAACTTTGTAGGTGTTGTGATACCAGAGAAGGAATCTTCGTTCATGATGGTGTTTGAGAAGGATGGAGTTGTGTGATGAATTCATCTCTGAGACCGGTCAAGTTTCACTGATGAGACTCGACTTCTCGAGTCTGGACCGAGGTTGAACTTATCGAGTCGCCTTATCGGATCTTATCGTGTAGAACGCGGATAAGTGCATTGAGACCACCGAGTACTTAGTAATCCGTAATCGGGCAGTTTGTGATTGGCTGCATCTCCTAGTAGTATCCACCTTTTGAACTCCGGACGGAAGCTCGACTTATCGCCGCAATTCGCATCAATCCACCATCAATGTCCTTCTCACGAATCGCATCATGTTCACTTGTGCCTGTCATTTTCCTATACGGAAACTAACTACGAAATAGGTAGGTTCACATCGAGCTTGATCATATAGACGGCCTCAACCTTGCTGGAGAGGTGTTAATAGACTTCTTATCATGACTTTTGCCCCTCGTTTTCTGTACGAATAAGCACCCGCGAGGTGAGAGGCTCGTCGACTCGTAGGAATTGCTTACCCGTCGTATTCGGGCTTGCTGATTACATCGGCACTTACGGAGTACACAAACATTATCTTGATTGCTGTAGTCTCACGTCTTTCTCTTATTCGGTTTCTCGGATATGCAAGTGCAGCGTTGAGCGGGAATTGTTCCTGATGGACTATGCCGGAGTATACGGACGCGTGGATGACGATGAATCCACTCACCTCCCTAGTGCTGGCTCAAGTTCACCTTGGCGCACGACACTACGGCCTAGGTACGCACGGTAGCATCACGCGGTGCTAAGCGGACAACGACTCATGGCATCTTTCGCATCGTGGCTCCTCTCCTCGCGGGGGGAGCTATAGCTGCAATCCACAAGGCATAGACAGACCGCTAGTGTGTATAAATACACTTCGATGGTGCCTGCGACTAGATATCTGGTCCTGAGTCAAGAAATCCACGACAGCTTCTCTCCTACCTACTAAACGACGATATCGGCAGCTTCACACCCTCTTTTCCACGGATTTATCAATCATATCAGAACAGAAAATGGCTACCTCTTCAGCAGCTGGAAAGACCGTCATCGTCACCGGTGCCGCCGGTGGTCTCGGTAAAGTCATTGCGACTGCTTTCCTCGAGGCCGGCGCCAACGTTGCTATTTGCGATGTCAACGATGCCCGTCTGAAAGAGACCGCTGCTGGCTGGACCAAGTACGGCGAGGCCAAGTTCATCGTGACTCAGGCCAACATCACCGACGAGACATCCGTCAACGCCTTTTTCACGAGCGTTGTGGCCAAGTTTGGCCGCATTGACATGCTCATCAACAACGCCGGCGTCATGGACCACTTCGACGGCGCCGCTACCATGCCCCTCGACATCTGGAACCGCGTCATCAGCGTTAATTTGACCGGCCCGTTCCTCTGCACCAAGGCCGCCGTCAACCAATTCCTCGCGCAGTCTCCCGTGGGCGGCACTATCATAAACATCTGCTCGATCGCCTCTGTCCGCGGTCTTGCTTCGGGTGCCGCGTACACGGCGAGCAAGCACGGTCTTCTGGGTCTGTCGAAGAACACGGCTGGCTTCTATGGTCCTAAGGGTATTAACAGTATTGCATTCTTGATGGGTGGTATGCCCAACACGAACATCGCCGATGCGTTCGCGACGGGCATCAACCAGGAGAACATGATGCTTACGAACTCGATGAACCCGGGATTTGTGCCCGGAGAAACGAATATCAACTTGGACGATGTGGCGAAGTACTGCATTTTCTACGCGGACCCGTCGATGGCGGCGAATATGAACGGTGCGGATATCAAGTTTAGCAAGAACTGGCCTGCTGCGTAGGCGTTTTTGAGACGAGGAATTGTTATGAGATCTAATGTTTATTTTTACGACACGGGAATTACTTAGACGGGTGATCATCCGGACTTCAATGAGAAGGTATAAATGCTGCTGCTATATCAATTGAATGAATATAAAGATAAAGAAGAAGAAATCGACTGAATCCTCCAGTAACGCCCCCCTTATGATCCCCTTCGCCCCCGTATCCAACCCGCCACCACCACCACCAACACCAACCACCGCCATTATCATCATCATATTATATGCATACACATATTCGTACAAAGGGAATTAGTTAGTCCACCGCCATCCAACACCATCAAACATACGTCCGCGGCACCACGAGTAAATACTCCGACAACAGCCCGCCCGCAATCGCCGTCCCAGCAAGCCAGAACCCATACCGGAACCACCACCAACAACTCGCCGAATCCTTCAACTTAACACTAAGAATCATCGCACCAAGCGAAACCGCCGAACCCCCAGGCGCAATAACAAAATACAACCATCCCATCTCCTCGAGCAAACCCGCCAAACAAAGCAACGCAACCATACACGCAAGCGCAACCCACAGAAACACTTTCGTCAAATCCCCAAATAGGACCGCCATGCTCTTCACGCCAACCTTGAGATCATCCTTGAGATCCTGATGCGCGTAGATGGTGTCGTAAATCACCGTCCACAGAATACACGCGAAAAACACACTCGCGATAGATGGCTGCACCCACCAACCCCCCGAACGCGTCAACGTCCCGAATCCGAACGGTCCCCCCGTAAACGGCTTCAATCCCATCGCGCACGACCCCATCACGATCCCCCATGCAAGACACCACCCCAGCACGACCTGCGGCGCATTCGTGTGCCGCTTCGCCCACGGGTAGTACACGGTGCCCACGATATTCGGCACGGCGTAGATGGCGCTGCCGCGCGGCATTAGGGGGAGGAACAGGGCTGCGCCTAGCCCTTGCGAAAGCGTGAAGAGGAGGGCGGCGCGCGGGGTGATGGCGCCGCGCGGGATGGGCCGTTTGCTGGTGCGCGCGATGGCTTGGTCGATGGGGGCGTCGATGAGGTCGTTCCAGCCGTGGGCGGCGTTTGAGAAGAAGAAGGATGCGGCCAGCATGAGGAGGGTGGCGTGGAGGACGTCGGTGAGGGGGGAGTGCTGGATTAGGGCCGCTAGGGCGATGCCGAAGAAGTGCGGGAAGAAGATGAGGAAGAGGGCGGCGGGGGGACTGAGGCGGGCTAGTTGGATGTAGGGGATCCAGGTGGAGGGCAGATGGGCGACCCAGCCGCCGGCGTGCAGCCCGCCGTATTGTTTTGAGAGGTCGGAGGGGTAGAGGTCGGAGGTTGTGCTGAGGGTGCTTTTGCCTTGGTTGTCTTGGGCGGGCTTGTGGTGCGTGGGGAGGCCGGTCCCTGTCATGATGATGGGATGGGATGGGTATAGGATAGGTGATGGGAAGAAGGGCTGACCCAGTTTGTGTGAATGAGGGCTTGGTGATGATGGATGGGATGGGATGGGATGTCTTGAGTTGTGGACGATGATGGCAAATGGATTAGAGTGTTGGCTGCTGATCTCACGAGGTGGCTAAAAGATGTTTCAAATCATTGGTACGCCCTCTTTATATATCCTCATGCTTGCGGCCCCCCTTCACCGAGCAAGGTGAGGGTGAGTAAGGGAAAGATGTGATCAGGAGGTGTTAGTGGGTAGCTGCCTACGGCCGCTAGAGTCAGACGACAGCTTCGTAGATCTCACAAATCAGAACCAACTCCTTCGTGGGCTAAGCCCCCCTCCGTGACAAGGGCGTGGATTGAAGATCGCGGGAGTCGATGATGCCTGTGTTTACCTACATACATACCTACCCTCTCACATAGGATAGATATTCTAGGCATCTAAAATCAGCACCCTCGCACCACTGCCTAATGCGGATTATCCTGTCCTCTACGCACAGGGGGAGCCACCCGAGACCGAAGTCTTGTCCATATTTGGATGTATAACGGCTCAGCTTGTGAATGGTTCGTGAGTGCCAGACCGGTCGTGGACTTGATCCATTGAGACGACGGGCAGAACTAGGAGTAGGAGCTCACCCACACCCACTTCCGACGGGAGTCGGGGAGCAAGGATGCGGCGTTTCTTGGGATGGGATCAAGCTTGCTTGCTTGCTTGCTGCTGGTTTCTTCTCTCTCCCCGTCCGCGTCCCCATCCATGTCTATCCCAGATGGTGGTGACGCAGCCCTGCGAAGGGCGTAGACCAAACAAAGTGGCCTGACGGCCTGTACCATGATGACACTCATCATGCCCGGTGGGGTCGAATACGTGACAGTGTAACCGTGTCTGTGTGTGTGCCTCCCCTTGGGTATCAGGTACGAAGCCGAGACGACGGAGGGGAGGCGTTCTCTACCTGAGATGGGCTCCATGGAACCAGGGAAGTATGGAGACGAAGAACGCCTCTTCCCTACGCCGACAGACGCAGACCGGCCTCACGAAATGTCCTTGCCGGCACCGTCATATCATCTCACGTGAGGCCCCCCCGGCATGGTGCCTTAGTCCCTAGGCAGGACAGGACTGACCGGACCAAGCCAGCGGCACAATTGAGGGTTGAAGTCAGAAGTATGAGTAAATGCCTAAGTTAACAGGTCTTGGCTTCCAGTCTAAATCCTTTCGAGAGACAACGGCGGGTTGGCCGTGAATAGGTAACCTACCTACAACTTCTGCTGCTGCAGAGGCCCGGCGTCTTAGTGTGTTGCTTGCCTGGTTGCCTTGTGCTTAGAAGTTGCTTTTTGGGGGTCCTTTTGGCAGCCTCCATGTGGCTGGTTTAACCGTTCTGAGATGCCGGGAACGGCGCAGGTGTATAAGAAAGAAAGAAAGAGAGAATGGTTCTGGTCTAGGTACGATGAGAGAGAGAGAGAGAGCTAGCTAGACGCTGCCTAGCCGAAGGGGGCCTGGACTAACCGGGGCTTACTTCATTCTGCTGCTTGTCAGATGGCTAGCTATTACTTTTCTTGCCTAACTTGCTTGCCTGGTAGGGAATAATTCGTAACTCGAACCGTAGAACTTCACACAAGTACTTGCCTTTCCCACTTTTTATTACTCACTTCATCTTGATCGATCTTACGGCCCGTCCAGGCTGTATGTATGTATACATAGGGCGTTCTTACCATTCAAACCTGTATTATCAGCCGCTTTGAACCCCCCCTGCCCACGCGAACCAACGAAGCTGAGAATAGCAGAGCAGCGCCAGTTGGTAATACCTACATTGGCAGTCCAATGTGGCTTTGCTGCCCTTCTTCAACCGGACCCGCCGGGCTGAGTGTTCCTCTCTACCTACACTAGGTACATACAAATAGTAAATAAAAAAAGTGATGTTCCGCGCCCGTGATACACATAATAGCTAGCCAAGTTGATCTCTACGCCAAGAATACGGGAGAATAATAAGCAGCGTCACTCGGCATCCCTCCCGTGGGTCCCCTCCCCCAACTTTTTGGTTGTTGCGCCGCGCCGCGTCTCGCGTAATACCTACGAGTTCGGAATAGAAGCAGATCACGGGAGGCTACGGGAGCGGGTAGATGGTGATGACGATGAATGTGAAGTCCTCTCTTCTCTTTCCGTGTATGTAGGTATCTGGTGTAAGGCATACATATCACACGTCAATAAACACAACCGGCCGAGACATGATCGTCGGCGCGATTGTCGTCGGAAATGAAGACGACCAAGCAACAGCACAATATGGCGCGTGGGCGTGACACGGGCACTATTGGCGTCACGGTGCTGTTGTTTTGTTTGTTTGTCTCTTTCACAATGACCTGGTCCTTTACCTGTATATCGTACGCTAGGAACGAGGGCTGGGGACTACTGCTTCTTTTTTCGTCGATCATCTGCACCTGCTGTGATAATTAGGTAGACAGGTAGACAGCCCTAGCAGAATGGAGTCATGCAAGCAATTTTGGTATGGAATCCTTTTTTTTCGCGTCGGCCCTGGTCTCTAATGCCCGAGGTTACCACGACCACGGCGCCGGGCAGGATAACTGAGAGAAAAGTCCA
The DNA here is from genome assembly GCA_028637775.1 of Xylariaceae sp. X167. NCBI lineage: Eukaryota > Fungi > Ascomycota > Sordariomycetes > Xylariales > Xylariaceae > Xylariaceae sp. X167. The sequence continues at coordinate 60,048 of JAJFDK010000066.1, forward strand.
GGTTGAGACCGAATGCGGCGCATCGATCCCTGTGCTCAACGTGCCGAAATATGCGTGTTTATCTAGCTGTGAGAGAGAACCAGCGAATGGCGCTGTCTATGGATGATGGTACCTGGCTTGCAGCATGGCTTCAGTGTATCGTAGCTGGTGTTGAGCTGCATGTATGCTATCACAACACAACACCTGCAGAGATATGAAGAATCAGCGACTCGACTCTTAGACACTGCGACTTTCTCCCTCTTCGGCGTAGATGACTTCTTTTACAAAACACACGCACGGAAGAGGCAAGAATACCTGGCTGTGCTACGGCGTAACCCATATTTATAGAAGTCTACCTACTCACTCACTTCGTTCTTCAAATGCCCATCGCGAACGGTCTCTCTCTCTCTTCACCAGCTTATGGTGTGACTAATCTGACCCATGGATGGACCGTATTCCATAGTATCTGCATGTTCCTATTTGGGGAAGCCCAGCTGTCATCCTATCTGCAGCCAATGTACAGAATACACTGCATTTCTACGATACGTCTTTACATACCCCGCGTGTGTAAACGGCGATCACGGCGACTCAAGAATGAGCATCGGCAGGGACCAGGAACAGCCGGCCGGATTGAGGCTTTCCGTACTCATACGTTCTCTCGCCGGTGTCGCGATACTGTCTCGTCAGGTTACCAAGAATCATGCCAAGAGAGTCGTCACTATCTGTGCAAGAAAGATATTGACTGTATGTCGTTATCTTGATGCGACTGTGGTTGGTGACGGGATCTGCAGGTGGGCGTTATCGTGCGTGGTGGATGCCAATTCTCGATTTTCTTCTGCGAGTATGTAGACTCTCTTGTCTGTATAACTGGCTTGCGACATTGAAGAATTCGGGACGAGTCTGATCATCAACACCAGTTGTTTGAGACTCCGGCGCGAAATCAACAGGCAGGTCGTGTTCGCTCACAACCCGGCATCAATACTTCCACCGCGAGACCCAGTGGCGGCTTTGGAGAATGGTGGTAGGTAACGATTGTGGTAAGAATCAGCCGTGTTCGTGGGAGCTGCAGGTGTTGAAGAAGACGCCACCAAACGCACTCAGCAGCAGCACCGTGACATGGTCGACCCTGACGACCTGTGGTGGTTTCAGAGTCTACACACTCGCGGACCTGTTTGAGGCTTGCAGTATCAGAACCCCGGTGCCCATCCCAGTCCTTCCCGCGCAACGGAACTGCTACTAAATATGGCGCAAGCCGGTGGCAACACCATCCTTCACACCCTCTTCTTACCACAATCCTTGCCTTCTGCCGAGACAGTGCATATACTCTCTGGAACTGATATGCTTGTCCTTGCCGCGGCTCAACTGGGTCCTTGTAACGAGTACTCGCCTCCAGAACCAGACGCCACGCTCGGTGCAGTGGATCGTCGCCACATCACCTGAGCTGGACGCCATCAGGAACCTCACGGCCGGTAGCATTGCCGTGGGCTGGCAACCCAGCACTCGCGGGGTCGGCATGGGAATGCGAGCCAGACCTGGCTGTTTATCGACGCCGAGTGGTGGAAGACCGAAGATAACACTGATGTTACGCTACCCCTTCACTCATGATATATGGAAGATATCGCAAAAGGACACCGCGAAAAGAAGGGGCAAACATGTTCAGTACGATTTCATGAACAATACAACCTCACATCACAGAGTGCCATGGCACAATATGAGAACTGGCGTGCTGTCTCATGCGGCGCAGCGACGGTACGATCCATACGAGTTCTCTGAGAACCTGATCCGCGACGGCGTGAGCTGCCACCCAGGTGAAGACGGGGAGAGAATTTTCTTGGCATTGGTTAGTAGTCGGCCGGGGAATTCATCGACCAGTGTCCTGATGAATGCGACATCGTCCGGGTTCTCCCCCAATAATGTCTTACGACGGAGCCAATCACGCTGGCTATCCATTGCCCGCGACGACAAGCTCGCGATATTGACGGATACGAACTGTGTACGTATCTGCGCCCATCGTCGGAGAATATACGTTCAAGGGTACCCGCATCCTCCCCCTGCGCAATGAAGCCTTCGAGAAACGCGTGCTGATGGTGCACAGCTCTGCGCTTCGCACTCCCGATGCCACGGACAGAGTTTTCGAAATGCAACCTTCTGTCTGCGATTCTCATGCAACTTCGCCGCGTGGGTGGTGCAGCAGTATGACCAGGGTCTCCGTCCCCGGCGCATACATAGCCTCCGCAGGGTGCAGCTGAGTCCGGACAGGTCAGGTCAGAGCGCAACGAATGCAGCGCGATGGGAATCAGCCCGAGACCGACTTCAGACTTCGCTAAAAAGAATTCAGCAGAGCAGAACGATAGGTGTTCTCGACAACTTGAGAGGTAGGTATGACAGACGGAGGCGTTCAGCCTCACCGTCGATATTGTAACCCCATGCAGGTCTTCTCTTCTTTTTTTTTTTTTGTTGTTGTTGAGTATGTACCCACTTTCTTCTCTATAATAAGCACCTGTCCCTCCCTCCCTCCCTCCCTGATGATGATGCGAACGTCCCCAGGTATACCGAAACCAGGCTTCTCTGCTGAGAAATGGCCGATAAAAATTTGCCCAGCTGGGACACATCCACGTGGTCATACCACAGATCAGCACTGATCATACGGCGTACGTTTGTTTTGCGTCCAACGACCTAGGTATGTACCATGGGCAGCGTATATGTACATACATCCTGTGGTCCTAGGGCGTACAGCATAGATCTCTCCGGAAAACCCGTGATAGGTGCCCTGCCAGCCAATACGTCCGAGCCAGCAGCTGCAGCCATCCTCGCAATGCACTCCCAAGACCTGTCGACCCGGGCCAATGGGCTCCACGTTCTCGAACCCCGGGTATATGCGTCACAGCATATGTAGACAATTAATCTAGCATATAAGGCGTCTGTATCACAAATGCTCCGATATGCTTCCTCGGGTCGTATATCTCCATTGCAGCGTGATTCCGCATGGAGAATGGATCATGTCTGTCGAATGCAACCTGCCTGGAGAGAGAGGACCCGACCCCGAGGGTCCGGGCCTGTTGTGTATGTGTTAGGTAGCCTTCGACTGAGCGAACCTGCGTGTGTGTGCTCGTCTGTGTACATCGCAGTACACGGCATGCCTACCTTACCTCCTGATCACCAGCGTGCATGGCATAGTGGCGCTGGAGATTTGGAGCAACAAGCATGCATCTCTCGTTGCTTTTGGTTCGTCGTGATAGAGATCAGAACTACGCAATAGTTGGGTGCCTCTAGCTGATCGACCGAAGCCGGTGTATTAGGTATTATGCCGGTGACCTCGAGGTTGAAAGTAAATAGTGCCCAGGCAGCGTTAGGCAGAGAGATGTGAATCATCCGGCGCTGTTGTTGGTTTCAATACGAGAAAATCGAAAGACTCACCTGCTCAGAAGCAGGTACCAATGCTGTCGCTTAGCGCGGCCCGATGCTACCTAGCGCAGGATGTAGGCATGGAGGTGGTGATGGTAAGTAAGGTCGTAGGCGTGATGAGCACTCCGTAGGGCTTAGTTGCGAAGCACGCATCACTTCGTAAATACTTTCAACTGACTGACTCCAACGGCGTTGCCAAGTCGAGCAAAGCAGATCGACCAAGTCGAATCCGTCAACAGGTATTATTATTTTGTACCAACTTATTAGCCCAGACTCTGTCGATGCTCGGCACAGCTCTCCGTGCCGTGTTCTTATGCACTTATTATAGCAGCCTAAGGTAGGTCATCGTACCTAGTAATCCCGTCCCTAGCGTGTAATCCGTAGGGTAGGCAGTCCGTGGTCCGTAGATAGTTCGCATGTCAGCCCGTGCTGCCTAGTGTCGATGCCTAGACCGAGCAGTCCTCGAGCTGTACTTGTAATCCGCACCAAGCAAGTATTACTCGTAGCATAAGGTGCACGGAGAACGCAGGAGGCTGAGCGCCGCTTGAATGATGCAACGGAACATCCCACCTCATAGTTGACCAAGTTATGAATGTGGCTGCTATCATTGAGAGCACGTGAAACTCCTGAAAAATGGCATGAGTTGTAAGGATAAAAGTCGGGGAACCGACCCCCACCATGCTGAGCGTCTGTGGGTGCGTGACGAACATATTTCTTTGCTAAATAGCAGTGGCCATATTGCAAGACCTTCAACAAGCAATCAATACACCGGATCAATTCTCTGGTCCAATTCTCTGAGACGTGCGCAGCCAATACACCCACGCATCCTCCCCTACTGCCGAGCTCCAATCCTTCTTGTCGAATTCGAATCCTCATTGTCGAATTCGAATCCTGTTTGTCAAACTCGAGTCTCAATTGTCCAACTCGAATCCTTGTCCTCGAACTCGAAGTCTCCAAAAAGAAGGAGCCCAAGGTACTTCGCTACCTCGATTGGCCAACTTCCTTACGGAATCCACGACGCACGTTGTCGCATACACCAACCAGGCTTCGCACTGTCGTCACCTGTTCGAGATGTCTGCCTCGAAGCGTCCGGACCTCTACTTGGGGAAGGTCATCACGTCGTAAGTAGACGAGTCCTGTCATACCCGCCATCCCGCCATCCCACTACCCCTGTTGCCATGGATCACCTGCTTTGCCAAGCCATATCCTATCCATTCTTTCTGTTGTGGTGTTCGGTGCGTCGATGCTCAAGCAAGGCCAGGCAGTCCATCAGCCGATGTAATGGACGCTGGTTCCGGCTATGATGCTCTGAGCAGCATCAGCTATACACACATCCAGACGAGTATCTCCTCATACGCAGCCATTGCTAACGTGCAGTATAGCTTCGAAGGTGGAATCGTCAGTCGTATCATCGAACACCCGCACAACAGCAACCGTGCTTTTACATACGAGGTGACCTTCGATCTTCAGAATCCGCGCCTCGCGAAAGTCGCCGCAACAAAGCCGCCCCTGCACTTTCACCCATACCAAGAGGAGTATATCCAAGTGCTAAAGGGACGACTCATCGCCGAAGTCAACGGTGTGGAACATATCCTGACCCCCGAAGATGGCGAGTTCCAACTCCAGCCGTGGTCCGATCATCGTCTCTATTCGCCCGTGACCGAAGTGAAACCACAGGCTAAAGGAAAAGACGGCGAAGTGTCCGACGAAAAGACTGTCTTTCTTCTTTCGGGCGAGGATACAGACGAGATGTTCCGCCTTGATACTGTATTCTTCGAGAACTGGTATGCCTACCAGGACCGCGTCTTCATGGAAGGAGAAAAGATCAATCTGATACAGGTTATGAGTGTACGTTGTCTTTCCTCTTCCTTGCGTTTCCAACCACTCGCTGTCTGACAGATGCTAATGAGATGGGAATAGATGTTTGATGCCGGTGGCTCATACCTATCCTTGCCACGATGGATCCCTTTTCGTCATACCATTGCACGGGGTTTAGGTATCGTCCTCGGCCGCTGGATCGGCGGCTTGTTAGGCTACCAGCCCTTTTACAAGGAGTGGACGACGGATTGGGAACTGGCATGTCTGAAAATGAAGACATCTCGATTCCATAGACGATTTGCTGTCTGTGAGGAGAAGATGCTGTGACCAATGCTGGTTGTATGGTAGGCGCTCGAAATATTCTGCTCGAAGATGCGAGGGGGTTCATTCAGATGAGACGTCAATGGCGATTCATGTATGATGCATGAGAATGAAGGCTCCCGTAGTAATAGAGTAGTAGAATCGAGACACTATCATGAGCATACAGCCCAATGGGCCGATCTTCAGAACTTGTAGACGCTGCGGTCGAGTTCGTTGCTCTCGGAACCGGCACTTGCGCATGTAATTGTCCAGAGGTATGTCTGGCAGATGTCATTCTAGACTGTCGCATCCTGCGTAGTGACTATCGCTGGTAAAAAGAACTGTATGTATGCTCCCCTATTTAGACTGGCTACCGGTGGGCGAATTGGGGAACCACGAGAGATGAATGACCTCGGATAATCTCGTGTCGGCTCACGATTCGCAGCCATAGCTAGGGAAGTGCATTATATAGTGGATAACGACAGATAGGAGGAAGTCTCCTTGGTGCAATTGCATCCGTGTTCGTTGTGGGCCAGTTATATAAAGACTGTAGAAACCGAAGGGGGTTTGTGATGAAGGTGGGGTTGCACTTTGATGCTAACATCTATTCAGGTGCCCGTGTGTGCTTTGAACTCGATTTCGCTAGCACGGACGACCGAGAGCGGGAGAGCTAGCGATCCCAGCGTTGAAAGGGGGTCGTCAATAGAGTTGCGTCGACTGTTGTTTGAATGACAAAGTGTCAACACGTCTTCTGTATCCAAAAGGAGAGTACGCAGCGGATGCTTTGGGCAGACTGTAGAACATTGATGTTGAGCGGCATCGCGAAAACAAGCCTGGCTGCTGTTCTCTTTCAGACTCCAATGACGATGCCTCAAAGCAACCACCCATCTCGGCTTCCAACGTGAACGGTCGCCTGCGTTGTAAAACTGTTGAGTTGGCGATCTTCGAGACTAGCTGAAGAGAGCCGGGCGTCACTCCTCAGGGCCCCGGCGGAAGCTTCACATTCCCCTAACGTCTTGCCTTACAGGCATGGTCGAGAACTGCGCGCTGACGATAGTTGGTTCACATTGCTTCGAAGCCAGACCGCATGATGTAGGTAGCTTCATGTGACATACTTTCGAATGCCACGTATACTTCGATCCCAGATCTTTACAGATCTTCCCGAAGGCAGGGTGGTATGTGTCGAGGGCTGGTAGATATATAATAGCCTCTCTGCTCGAGGCTTCGCATGGCGAGCACGGCGAGCGGTCGGGCTGTTCGCCCCGCGCTACACTGCCATGGTCTTTTGGTGACAAGGCATCGTGCAACATGTGCATGCGCCCATATTGTTGAGTCAAGAAGGACTGGAGAAATCAGAAGAGCGCCATCGTATTCCTTAGGTTGCCGCTCGCTGCACACAGCAAGACTCGCCGTTTCTTCGAGCCCTCACCACCGATGGATTCAACCGTTATTCCGTTCGTCATGGTGCAGATGATGACCTGGCCAATTCCGAAGAACATGTGACTCGCAACTACGACACCGGTGTAGCATTCGAGCCCTTATGCCTGCTGCCTATTCATGACTTATGGCACCTGTAGCCTCTGCCAGTCAGCAGATATCAATAAGCAGTAATTCGTAGAGAGCGAGGTCAGATAAGAGGCCGGGCATAATGAAGGTTCGCAAGGTTATAGCAGCTAAAACAGTCGTTTCTTAGTTTTGAGCTCGATAATGAAGGCAAAAGTAGGGCAAGATATGGTTTGAAACGAGTTTGATGTAGGTATTTGGTATGTTGGGAGGTAGTGATATGGATTTTGTGAACGAAGGGAAGAGAGGAGACTGACGAGGACGTTGGAAGAGCTCCGAGGTAGTACGAGGTAGGTACTTTACGTACCAGCCACAAAGTGGCGGTATGCTCCGTATTCCGTGTCGAACAATCCGTATGGTACAGGTTACGGTACAATTCGTAACCGTAACTCAAACTGGGCTACGGAATATTCCGTAAAACGGTCCGATATCCCGTTACATCACCCGTAATCCGTTCACAGGGACGAGATAATCCGTAGTACATAATCCGTACAGACAGAATCCAGAATGAAGCGCCTACCTGTATACCATATAAATTTTCTCATTTGTTTGAATGCACGCTCACTTCAGTCGAGAATCAATCTCCATGGGAAGTACGGAATATGAATGCCCTGTTTTGTTGGTGTCATTGAGCATTTGAAAAAGACTTCGAAACGTGCACGCATGCACGCCGAACAAAGGCAGGCTCGGCAGGTACAGTACGCCGTACGGATTGAAGCTGCCGCCCGGCGTCTGGGGTTGCCCCGCACTAAAAATAACTCTTAAGTCTTGAGGGCAGCAACGATAGGGCAACGAGCTGCGTTTCAGAGGCATGCTTTCACGGACAAGTGCGGCATTCTTGGGCACTACGGGTATCGTACCTTCTCGTATGAATCACATCCTACCGATCTAACCTGCCTAGCGAGCAAGATAACCCGTAATCCGTCATCCGTACTCCATACTGGGATTCTGTCATTCCCTTCCCGTACATTACGCCTTCCCTATGTCAACGGCAGGCTGTCGCGAGAGGAAGGTACATAGGTAAGTACTGACGGCAGCTGCCCTATCACATGTGTTTTTGCGGTGGAAGGGAAAGAGTGACCAAACCACATGAGGCAACGGGCAGTGATTAGGTACATGCGGTACATGCCCTAGGTACTTCGTACACGTACCTGCCTCAAGCGCGAAATAATACCTCGGAAGTACTGCGAGAGCGAACGTCCATGATGCTAAAATTGGATGAAGATGCATCAATCTCTGGAAAGGCGACCTACGATCTAGCAATAATCAGTCTGTTCCCTCTAGCGATTTCGGTATACAGAATGACTAGTGAGGAATATCTATTTTTAAACGCAGATAACCGCAGTCTCTGTGACATGTGTCCGGTTGCGCAAGCGCAGTCGCGTAGGTACCGCGAGAACGCGTTACCTGCCCGGCATTACCCTGTGACCCAACGCACCTGCCGGCTACAGGCAGTACGTGGGTACCTGTGTATACACGGGTACATGTACCTAATTTACGCGCCTTCTGCTGCCCAACCCACTGTCCTTCTCCATTCCCCTACCGCCTGGTAACATCGGCCTTCATCCATCATCCATCCACAATCCACCTCTTCCTCTACTCGTACTTCTCCCGCTACCTATTCCGTACCATCAAACCGCCTTCATCGACCGCATCCCTCGCACCTCTCGCCTCGTCACCAAACACTCTCGCCCTCGGTGATCGAATCTCACGCTAGTCAACATCGTCCTGCCGCCCCCGTTGACTGGTCCTTCGTCTACCCAAGAGCGTCGGCCTACGCTGGGCGCCTCAAGCACAAGTAATCTGTAGGTACCGATCCGGCCTGTCTGTCGTGTTCTTCCACCTATCCTCCTATTTCGGTACTTTCTTACCACCGAATTACGCCCATAAGCTGTGTTTATTCGTACGACTCGACGAATCAATCCCCGTCTGCCCGTCTCCCTCCTCCCGCGCACCGCTTTCTCCTCTTCTCTGCCTCTGACCCGACTGTCGGCACTGCTTAGAGTATTCCTACGGCCTCTTATTCATACCTACGAAAACGCCCACAGAAGTGTTCTGTTGGTTGGTCTGCCATTGCTTTTCAGTGTTTCTCCCTTCCTTTCCTCATTTCAATTGATGCGGCGGGCTGCGGCACGCATTCATCCATTTCCCATCCCAACAAACAACAAACCCAAGAGCAGCGCTGCTCGACGCAAGCTTGGCCCAGTGCTCCCCGCCTTGCTTCGCTTGATCTGAGCTTGACCCCGAGACGTCTTGTGCTGTCTCACCTCGCCCACCAAAACACCCGCCAGCTCAGCCCAGCCCCAGCCTGATCTCGTCCATTACGTCGTCTTGCCTGCTTTGCGCAGACCCCATCTAATTTATTGTAGTTATCCCCCGTCGTTCATCATAGGTCTACTCCATTCCTCTGGAGACGTCGAGCTTCTTAGTCCACCCAGCATGGCGCGCCCTCCGGCTCCCGCGCTCGATGTCATCGCAGCCCGTGGCTCGGCCCCTGCGATTGCCGCCACGGGCGCTATCGTCGACGCCCCTGCGAATACTGCCGCTCCTATCGGTTCCGGTGCCGGCCAACCCTCCGACGCCACAAGCCTCGATCGGTTGACTGTCCCCGTCCCCACGGAAGATCAAAGAGACTCGAGATCTTCATCGTCTGCCAGTTCGCCTGCTCCTGTGGATAACGAAGAGTCGGATTTCTTCCCGACCAACCAAGACTACCTATCCTCCCTCGGTGTGGTTTCGAATCTCCAAGACATGCAGGTCACCGACCCCGAGTGCCTTCCCAAAGTTTCTGCGTTGCCGAACGAGATACTGATCAGCATCTTCTCTCGCATCAACGACCCTACGCAGCTTCTCAACTGCATGCTGACATGTAAGAGATGGGCTCGGAATGTCGTTGAGATTCTCTGGCACAGGCCCTCGTGCACGACCTGGAAGAAACACGAGTCCATCTGCAGAACGCTCAATCTCGAGCACCCTTTCTTCAGTTACACTGGTTTTATCCGCCGTCTTAACCTTGCCGCCCCTGAAGTCGCCAAGAAGTTGAGCGATGGCAGTATACAGCCCCTGACGGCGTGCACCCGCGTCGAGCGCCTGACGCTTACCAACTGCCATAGCTTGACGGATAGTGGTTTGGTGCCTCTCTTGCGGAAGAGTGAGAATTTATTGGCCCTGGATATATCGGGTGACCACGACATCACAGAAGCATCTATCCTCACCATTGCCGAGAAGTGTCGCAAGCTTCAGGGTCTGAATGTGTCTGGATGTCGACAAATTTCCAACGAAAGCTTGGTCCAGCTGGCCGAGAACTGTCGGTTCATCAAGCGCGTATGTACTAGTTCCCATTTCTCTTCCCACTCTTCCTAAGGAATGACCTTGGTTCGCGAAACTGACACTGACTTGTCGTGACAACGTAGCTCAAACTGAACGACTGCTCTCAAGTCAATGATGCCGCCGTGCTCGCGTTCGCTCAGCATTGTCCTAACATCCTGGAGATCGACCTTCATCAGTGTACCAATGTGGGCAATGAACCGATTTCCGCCCTCCTGGACAAGGAACAGTCGCTGCGCGAACTACGATTGGCAAACTGCGAGCTTCTAGACGATTCGGCGTTCCTCTCTCTGCCCCCCACCAAGACGTACGACAATTTGCGCATCCTCGATCTCACTTCGTGCACACGTCTTACGGACCGGGCCGTCGAGAAGATTATCGATGTAGCGCCTCGAATCCGAAACCTGGTTCTTGCCAAGTGCAGTAACATCACCGATGTCGCCGTCCATGCCATCGCCAAGCTGCAGAGAAATCTGCATTACGTCCATCTCGGCCATTGCCGCCACATCACGGACGATGCTGTGAAGCATCTAGTACGCAGTTGCAACCGGATCCGATATATTGATCTGGGCTGCTGCACTAATCTGACGGACGACTCCATTGTGCTGCTTGCTACACTCCCCAAGCTCAAGCGGATCGGACTCGTTAAATGTGCCAACATTACTGATAGAAGCATGTATGCATTGGCATCAGCAAACGATTCTGCCCGAGTGTACATGGGACACGAGCTGCATGTTTCCAGTTTGGAACGCGTCCACCTGAGTTACTGCACCAATTTGACACTCAAGGTAACGCTCCATCCCAGCACCTCGGGAGATGCCAAGAAGCTAACCACTGTCGCAGAGCATCATTAAACTGTTGAACTGTTGTCCCAAGTTAACCCATCTCAGTTTGACGGGCGTGCAAGCCTTCTACACTCGTGAAGATCTGGGCACTTTTTGTCGAGAGGCTCCGCAAGGTATGTTCCCTTCAACCTCATTGAAGAAGTTTCCGTCTTTACTCATCTCATAACAGACTTTACCGAGCATCAGCGCCAGGTGTTTTGCGTCTTTTCTGGCGTGGGCGTCACCGGTCTCCGCAAATATCTTAACACTAGAGATGAATTTGCCAACCTCCGGGAGGGACGTTCGCGCCGACGACCGGGCGGAACAATACCAAACAATCCCTTCGCGACTGATCTGGATGGGCTTGATGAAGGATTTGGTCTTGAGGATGACGACATGGGCGACGTGAACGATGTTATCGATGTCGTTGGCACCGCTCCCAATCAGCCAGGTCCTCTACCACCATTACTAACCATTCATCCACATCCCAATGGCGTATTTGGTGCTGCTGTTCAAGTCCCCCAGCCTCCAAGCAATGCACCGGCACGTACTCCGCCAATGGCACAGAGTCCAAATATGCCTCCTAATGCCATCGACGAGGATACACAGGGTCCATAAAGTGATTCCACACAGATCGGTGTTCAGCAGCCTACGTGTTGGTTGTCGCATGCCTCGATGGAACCATTTGCTCCGAACAGTGCTCTGAACAGCAGTGGCCAATTACCATGGTTCATTGCGCTGCTTGCACTTCATTTTGCTGATGCCTCGTCGACGACTGAGATAGCTTCGAATGGATCGCACGTCTTTGTAGCCTTGATGGTTCATTCATAGGCCGTGGAATGGTGCGAAGGCGTTTAATCAGACTACTAGGGCTCACCATGTACGTTGCTTTGCTGAAGTACAAGAATCGTATGGGCACTCTACCTCTCCCCAGGTGTCTTTCTTCGGGAAACGGAACACCGATACATTACTCGTTCGTCTTGTACTGGCACAAGCGACGAGGTCAGTTGTGCCCAGAAGCTGTCATTGGGGCTAACTCCCATGTGCTTTGTATAAGGCTCTTTCTTCAGCTTTCGACATTCCACGGACAGGAAGGTTGACAACAGATGAGATGGGAAGCATTGATGGTTAGCGATGGTTAATAGGCCCCCAAAATAGAAGCATACTCCTTTTTTCGTGCGGGAAGGCAGTGCTGATGCCGAAGGGGTATTCTACATGTCTGATTTCCAAAGCATGCATACCAAGAAGCATCCTGCTGGTGTTATCTCTACGGAAAGGGGATATTCTCAGGGGCCTTCGACTTGCTTAGGGAGCAGGAGTTTGCAAATTGCATGGCGTAGCATTCTACAGATACTGGACTGCATAGATCGACATGGGTCGTCATTGTGTATGTAGGTAGCTTTCATAATTGCCTTGCGATGGTGAACGGGTAACATCAACCTTACTGTATTGCTTCCTATGGTGCCCGGGTCTCATTGTAAACATCGCGGTCCTGTGACAATATTTACATTTGTGCTGTGATAAAATGCGATCATACTTACGAAGTAACAACAGCCAACTGACTCATAACAGGCACATTATGCTCGCGATTCAACGCAGGGAACTGACTGACCTTCACACCCGCACGGAATAAGAGACAATGCGACGACCCACCGAAATGAAACATACCCAGCTCCTGCCCCCGCTCGACGTGTTGGCCATCCCGGACGGTGATCTCGCACGTGGACACTTCGTCCATGCCGATCCCGATGAAGGCCATTAGACCGATGGACGGGTTTGTAGCTTGGATGAAGATTATTGCGCGTGTGGCGAGGGATGTTAAGTACCCTTGGGATTTTGTTAGGCCGGAGGGGTCGATTGTGTATTGCGTTGTTGGGGATGTGTTTGTTGTTGGGGTGTAGCGGGGTGTGGAGGTTTCGGTGGCGTATTGGTCGGGGGGGAGGGCGTTTTGGTCTGTGTTGTGTGGGCGGGAGGATGAGGCGGATTGCGGTTGGGCGTTCTGGTCGTTGTGCGGTCGGGCGGATGATGGAGATGAAAAAGAAGAACTAGAGGGGGGAAAAGAAGGAAAAGAAGAAGGCTCAAACAACGGCTCACTAAAATACGTGCCGTCGCGCACGTAGGCGCGGACGATGCGGCCCGAGACGGGACTGTGCCAGCGGTGGTAGGATAGAGCGGAGAGGAAGGCTTGGTAGATTGTTCCCCTGTCGAAGTGCGCTGATAGTGGGTCGTGCGCGAGCATGTCGAGGATGGAGTACGGTTGGGATTTTATCCAGAATGGGGCCCGGAGGTGCGCGTTGTGGGTTAGGTTGTAGGGGCGGGATTCGCAGGCGTTGAGGATGAGATTGGGGTTAGAGGGGGGTAAAGGGCGGACGTGGGCGCGGAGGGGGCGGGTGAAGAATTCTGGGGGTTTGTTAGTTGTGGTTGAGGGGAGGGGGGAAAAGGGGGAGGACTTACCGTCCCATGAGGCGTACCCCCAGTGTGGTGCGCTCGGATCGCAGACATACATGTCTTCGAAGCGGTAGTTTGTCCCCAGGGGCGCGTTGGCGACTTCCATGAGATCGGTTTGGCCGTAGTGCGAGAACCAGCCGTTTTTGTCTGTCGTGAGGGCCTCGGCGGACTTGGGGGACTGTGTGTGTACATGGTGAGTATTGTGAGAGGGTGAGTATGGTGAGAAGGTGAGGGGATTGGAGTGCCCACCTTGAGGAACTGGCCCCATTCATTCAGGACCTTTTTCAGGACGCGGTTTACGTCTGGATCGAGGAAGGCGGCGTGGCCACTGTTGTTGTTAGAATTTGTTTGCATGTTAGGGGATTTGAAAAGGGGGGAAGTACCTCGGCGTAGCCATGACATAGTCGAAAATCGACATCATCGGCACGCCGACCATGCCGACACCAAACGCGGTCTCATTCCACTGCGGCGCCTTCGTGAAGACGTGGTTGAGCACGTCGAGCATGTGCTTGTAGCCCCGGATCTGTCGCTTGCCGGTGGGGTCTTTTTGGTACGGCTTTTTGCGCGGGACTTCGGTCCACATTTGGTTGAAGTACATGTAGAGACGCGTGTTTCCTTCGATTAGTTCTTTGAATTCTTGCAGGGCTGGCGAGAGGGGTTTGGGCCCGTGGGTGTCGACGTGGGCGATTTGTTTGGACATCCAGTCGTGTTGGACGCGGTGGTCGGTTGGGAGCCAGGAGCCGAGACTGATGGGGTTAGTGATGGGTTAGGGGTTGTGGGAGTGGATGGCGTACCGGTGCATGTAACTGTCTTCTGGGATGTTACTCCCGTGGCCGTGTTGGTATACCATATTGATCGAGTTGTTTTGAGTCGTGGATGTAAAGTTGTTGTTGATGGTTTCGAAACACGAGATTGATTTTGAGAGGATGTCCTTGGTTGATATGGATGGGTTTTAGCGGTGATATGAGATGAAACCGATTTCAGAGTCGAGGAGTCAATACAGGAGATAGTTCACTCATTATGTTGTCATTATTGTGTGCGAGGGGGAGTTGCTCAGTAAGAACATGTGAGATCTCATAGTAATGACGATGAGCGAGTGAGACGGGGTGCCGGGGTGACGCCCGTGAGTAAACATTATTTTGTATTGTATGTGATTCAGGGGTTGTCTATGGGAAGTCCTGATATCATGACATTTTAGTCATGAGGCTCATTACTTAACAGAGATATCTCAACATCACCTCCTTTTTGGTAACTCAGCAACTGTCTCTGGACGCCCGGCCATTTTTGTCTAATTTTAATGACCGGTTGACTATACAATGAATCATAGAAATATACAGTGAGTTGTAGTCTATGCAGTCAGGTTTCTGACTTATTATTAAACTCATCAATTTCGCTCCAAATCCAGCTCGAAGCGCTAACAAACCACAACATGCAACAACTTTTATAAGACAACGGCGCAAAGATTTCCCAGTTCGCTGACGAACAACAACCAGCTGTATTATCACATCTGCCTCTCCCATTCCACGTTTTCAAGCCATTGCACGAAATCGTTGTCATGACCCAGGAACGGCATCTCAATACCTCGATTCATGTCTCCCATTTGCGGGTCGAACGTATCGAGATTATGCCACTCCTGACTGGAAAAATTCTCAAACTGAAAACTCATGTCTAAGTTTTCATTGGGATGTGGTTGCTGTTGCTGTTGCTCGGGATGCATATTATATGCTGCGATTGGCCGCTCACTTGGATTCGGTGGGCTCAAGATTTTGTCGAGGATATGTGTGATGACCTTGCGCCCCTGATCGCAAACAGTGAAAGAGCCGTCTGAAGGATCGACGTCTCCGAGTCTGGCGGCGAAGACTGATAGATCCTGAATGGTGCGACTCCTCGGTAAAAGGGGATTCTTGGGGTAGTTGGGCTGCTGTTCTTGTTGCAACAGCTCGACTGCGATGACGGCTGCACTCCGTAAACCATGGATGGCGAGCAAGGCAGACACGTCGCTCTGAAAGATCGATGCGAGGTCGTCGCGCTTGCTGATTTGCAGGATGTCCTCGAATATGGCGCTGGCCGATTGGATGAGCTTATTCGCATTCGCCCCTGTCCGCCGGATGAGGACGCGCTGAAGGAGTAACTCGTTGGCTTGGAAGCCTTGGTAAAGACTGGTCTTCAATAGCCTCTCAATCGGTCGTAACTTTGGAGATCCGATCTCACCGTAGTCAGGCATTTCTTTTGTTGGATTCCGGATGAATGATGGTAGGCTTGCCCAGTATGCCGCACTCTTCTTCTGGATCTCTTCGGCACGTTGGAGGAGTTCTTCTCGACAATACCGTCCTAAGGCCAAATCAAGGACTTCTTCTCGTGCTGTGGACAGCCCTATCCGCGCTTGTCGCCATGTGGCACGAGATATCTTCCCGGCTGTCCCAAATCCGTTCTCGTCCAAAGATGCGGTAGCTTGAGCAACCTCATCGCCACTGGCGATCATCTGCGTATCCAGAATATCCAGAGGGGGTGTGAGGTTGCAATACCGACTTGACAGTCTAGGCGGTCGGCCCAGGTAAGAGGATATGCTGATATCAGTGGAATAAGCAGCAATCAACATTCGCTTGCGTGTCTGCTCGAGAAAGAAAGGTATGCGCTGTTTGCCTCGCTTTACGTCGATATGGAGCCCCATGGCCAAGACGGCATTGACGTATTCGCCGGTTTCGTGATACAGGGTATAACTTCCGTCTCCCTTCAGACAAGCCGTCAAATATGTGTTCTCTGATATTAACCAGAGAAATAGATCGTCAATTGCCTCGCAATACCGACAGAAGTTCAGACACGTCGATGAGATTTCGCTCATCTTTCGCGCGAGAACTGGTTTCGATACGTTGTGCTGCTTGAACAGAACATCAGATCGACTCAAGGTGGTGGCGCATTGTCCAATGATGGCGGCAATGATGCCGATGACTTCCCATCGGAGGTTCCGTCCGGTCGCTTGTTGTGCCCATTCTTTATAAGACATGTCCTCCTTCACGAATATGGATGTCAGGGTGTTGCACCATAACATGTCGGAGAACTGGAGAATCTTTTCCGGATTCCCCTTCCTGAGCGTATCCCCATGGCTTGACCATAATTTGGAAAGCCACTGCTTCATGACCGGCTCGATGCATATGTTGCCAAAGCCATCGTTGATGTAGTAAAAACGATTTATGAAGTCATGAATCAGACTCGTATCCTTCAAGAAGTAAAGGATTTGTGATCCTCGGACGATCTGTTCATGGGAGACAGTGAGCGGTGGAAGTTTCAGGCCTTCTAACTCCATGGAGGTAACCCCGAGACTGCCGAGGTTTTCCGAAAAGATACTCATGAAGTTGGTCGTCCCGAGGAAGCCCGTGTTCACTCGTCCTGACGCGTTTTCGTCCGGATATGAGTGCAAGGGAGGGGCTGACGCAGCTCTATTCAACCTCGTGGACGCTTGTGCCGGCGTCTCCTGACGGTTCACTCGAGCGAACGTAAATGTATGATATCCAGGCGGTTTATACGCTTGGGATCGAGGCGTATCATACAGGACATGCGTAGCAGGCGTGTTGATCCCCGAGGACTCAATGGTGGGATATGTGTGAGAGGTCTCCTCATAGGGCGTCGCGACAGGAGTTAGAGGTTCCTTTGCCACCGTCTCACGTTTCTATCCAAAGGTTATCATCATTTATCTCGACAAGATATTCGATGGAGGAGGAAATAGGGGTAAGACTAGCTCATGTTGAACATGCAAAGGGAATCTCATTTCATGACTCATCCTCCGTGACTCATCTCATCTTGGACTTCCGATCTCGAGAGCACTTACTTTGGTGAGCGGATTGGGATGGTATATACACTTGTCTTGGCATTTCCTCCTCACACAGCGACTGCATGTGGGAAGAAAATGATCGCATCTGAGCTTGCTCTTTCTGTCCACGTTTAAGGTCAATGAGATGATAACGATAAGTGAGATATGATCGAGGTCATACCTGCAGGGCTCACATGATTGCAGTTTACCATTGCGCCGATACTTCCTGTTGAGAGGAGGGCAATGGGAAGACCCGTTCTGCAAATCGATGATCTGCCCACCGGCTTGGAGGCTCAACATGGCGATACCAGGCTCAGTGCCAAGGGCATATAGACGTCCGCGTATTCGTACGCACGAATTAATGACCCGACAAGGGGGGTCGCGTCTCACGCGTGCCTAGAATGCTAAGCCGCGGCTAAGGGATGGGTAGATGATGATGGGCTTGATGAGTCAGTCTCAGCTGGAAGCGATGCTCGGTGCGATTCGGAAGAGATGGAGATCGGGACGACGGCATTGTGCCGTTTTTGTAAACGCGTTTGCTTCCGTTAAGACCCGGAAATTGGAAATGAGAGAACGCCCTTTATCAGTGCAAGCTGCAAGTGCCGTAGGGAATAGCTTCAGATAGCTTCACGTTCTAGAATAGGGTAGGACTGCGGAGTGAGTCAAACTCCGAGCGCGGATGGCTTTCGGCGTATTGCCTGATGAGGACAAGTGCTCACGCAGTAGGACTGCCGAGATTATGGGCAGTTTGACGATTCGTTGCCAGCGGCGCAGGCTCCATGGTGGGTGACGTAGGGTGAGATGGAGGTGGTTGTTTGTTTCTCGACGTGATTTGCACGCATCTTGATGGATTTCTTGTTATTTTCTCGGCGACATGCGTGGCTTCTTATATTCTGCATGAAGACTGAATTCTATCTGCGTTCTCTCTGACTAATAATACCGTATCTCGATCATAAACCGTAAAGACAAAGTAATATACGGAGTAAAGTATTCCGTAAGTCCCGCACAAAATCTTATAAAAGCTCGAATCTCCAAGCCCGAGAATCTCAATCGCGTTCCATCCATGGCATCATCCCCAAAGGTCGCCAACTCGCGAGTCATGATGCGCTACCTAGGCGCAGTCACCCTTAATAAAATCACAGCAAGAAAACAGATTCCGAGTTCAAATTGACCAAGATTCCGAAAATCCTCACAACTAGATATTTCCGAGAGCCTTCGGAGCAGTGTTCATGGTTCCATCATGCCCGGACCGTCACTTGACCCCTATTCGTCGTCGACGCCGTCCGCTTTGGGCAAACCGGCCGGGTCGACGTCGAGTCAAAAACGATGCCGCGACTCTGCGTCCACATCGACGTACTCGCTCGACCCGAAACCGGAGATGACACAGCGACAAAAGACCCTGGACGACGAAAGCAGAAGGCTCATGCGAGGTATTCTCCTCTTGGTGGAGTTTTTCTTCAATCTTAGAGCGTCTTTTTCCTACCTACTGCAGAGTGTGCGCCGGCGTCGAAATGGCAGTTGGCTAACTGGGGCTTGCGAGCAGCCGCGTACAAAAATTCTATCAAGATGTCCCTCTGATTTGCAGCTTGTGTGCAGACCTGCCAGGCGGACACCAAGCTAGGCTACTGCCGGGTGTGGCGCGGTGATTTCGTTAGCTTTGGATGTTTTCCGTGATCTCGTTGGGAGGACCTTGGAGGGTTTGTTGATGGGCTATGAAGATACGACGATTCGGAATGCTGATATTACAAATCCAGCAAGGGCGTTTACGGGATCTTGTCTATGAGGCTATGCAGGTGGGGTGCTAGCTATGGACAGGACGTTTCTTCAATTCATTCATGACTTGAGAGCGAGAATTCCACGACGCGGTAAGCTTTTCTGTAGCCCGCGCCGTCGAGGCTTGGCAGTTGAGGCGAACAAGCGGTCAGCCCAGCCGAATCGAGATGGACGCGATCACTTTAGTCTTGCGGTATGTGTGTGTGTGAATTTCGATTGGGCCGGTCGCTTCGCCTAGTTGGTAAGTCTATGCGCGCAAATTCATGCGAGAGGTTTTTAGACAGACGCCGAACGGACGGTCGAGCGAACGAATACGGAATACGAATGAAGCATGTCGTGGACTTTTGGTAGGCGGTGGGCCTGATCCTGCGCGTTGAGGCTCTTTGAAGCTGGACGGATGAATTGACGATTGATGGGCGAGATACTCATTGCTCGATTAGCGAATACGGATTACTGCGATTGCCGTGTCGATGAATCGTCCGAAATCCCGTTAGTACTGTTGCCCAGTCGACTCGGTCGTGTTGCTCAACATCGCACGAGTTGAAGCCATGTGCGATGTGCGATGTGCGATGTGCGATGACTCCTTACGAGAACTGAGATCATACGAGAATAGAGATTCATACGATCATCGAAATTCACATTAATAGCATGCACATATCACAAGAGACGATGAAGAACAGAAATGCCGGCAAAGAAATGTCATCAAAGTACATTTTATGGTACTATCTTCGCAAAACAACTCATCTATAGTTGTCTGCGAAGGGGGGGTATTCTTTCTAAAGGATAGCGCCCTCTCAAGAGGGGTGCTCACAAGTAGACTAATCGTTACATTCGTGCAAAGAACTTTTTCAAGAACTTTTTCTCTTTTCCCAGCGGGGAGGGGGCTCATCTTTCTTTTTGTGAGCCTCTCTCTCTTTCTCTAAAGCCAGTGATTACTGGCGACCATTCCCTATCATAACACCATCTATTGCTTGTTGTCGAACATGTTTCTCGGGCTGTCGTCCGACTTGTACAGGTCCTCGAGCTCGGCCTGCTGCTGGAAGAGCACGTAGCGCTTGAACCACCAGGGCACGACCTTGGTGACCTGGTACTTGGTGAACTCGCGGGTGGGCACGGCGAAGACGTAGTCGAGCTCCTCGAGCGTGCGCTGCTTGGTCTCGGGCACGAGGAAGAAGATCATGAAGAAGGCGAGCACGTTGAAGCCGGCGTACAAAGCAAAGGCACCGACGGTGCCGAGACGGCTGAGGATGAAGGGGAAGGTGATACTGAGGACGGCGGCCCAGCCGAGGCAGTTGGCGACGGAGAAGGCCATGCCGACTTCACGGTGCGAGAGGGGGAAGACCTCGGCGGCGTAGGTGTAGGGCACGGGACCCTCGCCGGGAGAGTAGACGGCGCCGAAGAGGAAGACGAAGAGGGCGACGAGCGGGAGACGAGCGGGGTGCTCGGAGGGGAGGAGGGTGAAGAGACCGGCAGCCAGCAGGGTCCAGGTCATCTGGGGGAAGGTGAACAGGAGGAGGGATCGACGACCGAAGGTGTCGATGGTCCAGAAGGCGGGGAAGGCAAAGAGCCAGTTGACGGCACCGAAACCGAAGGAGGCGAGGAGGGCCTGGAACTTGGTGAAACCAGCCTCGGTGAAGACGGAGGAGGAGTAGAAGGCAATGATGTTGATACCGCAGAGCTGCTGGGCAATCATGACGGTGAAAGCGGCAGTGGTGGCGCGGCGGACACGGGGGATGGTGAACAGCTCGATGAGACGGGTGAGGTAGGACGAGTTGTTGAGGAGCTCACTCTCGATGGAAAGCTGGGCGTGGATGGAGTACATGTCACGGGCGGCCTGGATGGGGTGGTGGCGCAGGAGGATGAGGGACTTCCAGGCCTCGGGGTAGCGGTTCTTCTTCATCAACCAGCGAGGAGACTCGGGGCAGAAGAAGATGACGGAGATCAGGGGCACGGCGGGGATGAAGGCGGCACCCAACATCAGACGCCAGTTGTGCTCGGCGTGGTAGACGGCGACGTTCACAGCTGTACCGAGGAAGATACCGAAGGCGGTCCACATCTGCCAGGACATGACGAGGGCACCACGGACATTGGCAGGAGCGTTTTCGGCGGCAAAGATAGGAACTGAATTGAAGGTCAGCCGAATTCATACCAAAGCGGGAGTACGGGAGACATACCAGTTGAAGCCTTGAGACCCATACCAACACCCATGAGCAGACGGGTGGTCATTTGCTGAGCGTAAGTCTGAGAGAAAGCGGAACCGATGACAGGCCAGATACAGAAGTTGGCAGCCAAGAAGATGGTTTTCCGGCGACCGAGACGGTTGTTGCAAGGGTCAGAAATCCAGCAACCGATAGAAGCACAAGCGATGAAAGGACCAGAGTTGATGAGACCGACGAGCTGGTGAGAGTGTTAGCCATATGGAAGAGTGGCACATCTCTCAATGGGCAATGCGCAACTTACAATCTTGTCCCGTGTGCTGTCGCCACCGATACCGTAGAATTCAGGGAAGAAGAGAGTCGCACCGTTCGAGCCAGTCTGATCCCAGCCCTGAACAGCAGCACCAATGGAGCATGTGATGATGGTGAGATAGAGTCTCCAGGGGAGTCTCCACTTGTGCAGGATTTCTTGTTGTAAGGCGGTCTTTTCGACCTCATCGAGGGTCTCGGGACCGTCGATGTCCTCGAAGTCTAAGGGGCTCTGGGCCACCAGGGCAGCCTTGCGGAATGTTGTGACGTGCTCCTGGAGACCTTTCTCTTGTACGAACGCCTCAACATTGCGCATCAGCTGTTCACGGGGGATACCCTTCAAGGGGTTCTTGATCCTGTTGTCGAGCAGGTTAGATGCTGTTGTGCTTGAGGGTCAATCCATTGTGAGTCGAGGATGACTTACTTGGCTTGGGCATTGGCGTTCATGTCAACATGTTCGCTGATATCCAATCCGCTCTCCAACTTCTCATTGTCGAAGCCCCTGGGCTCGAAGCTGCAGAAAGAATGGTCAGCCACACACATATCTTCAATGACTGACTTCCCTTCATGGAACAGGAACTCACTTCTGTTTCTCAGACCCCATCTTGATTTGCTTGTGAGGGTTCTCAGAAAAGGTGATGGCTTGTTTCGTTAACAGGCTTGAGAAGAGAAACAAGGCATAAAAGTGAAAGCTAACGCGGAGCGATGGGGTCTTTATAAGTAGGCAGGAGAGCCTCTTTCGATGGACGTCTGACATCTGGACTTTCCCGGGACGTGGAGATATTTCCCCAGCCAGTCTCGATCCCCCCGACCCGACCGACCAGCATCCCCCCCCTGCTCGCGACCGGAGGCTCTGACTTGTTCGCTACCGCCTTAGTCTGTACGTTTTTGCCCAGGATTACTTCACATCCTTTGGAGCCGCTAAGTCCGCCAAGAACACACCTGCATTCACCGTGCTATACCTAGGTCAGGCATTGCGCGCATGGGTTTACACTAGTGTCGGTTGGTAAGGGTACGTAGGGGTTTCTGTATCCTGGATGTATGCGTCGTGAGAGAGAGAGTTGGGAACTTCGAGGGGGGGCGGAAGAGAGCCATGATGATCACCGTCTAACTGCCTACCCTACATGCCTACCTAACCCAACCTGACCGACCCAAGCTACCCTACGCATGCGGATGTCATTCGAATGTGGCGATAGCGCAGCCCAAGGGTAACCCAACGTTGTGACCTCAGACCAGACCAGACCAGGTGCAAACCGCAGGAAGCAGGACGCAGGACGAAAGAGAGAGACAGGCCCTCGCCTCCCCCTCGCAAGCGAATGACAGGCGCAGACCGTCTGAAACGCCAGATTTCGGGTCTGTCTGGTTTGTTATTCCGCAGTTCCCGTAGCATGCGAGGATAACCGCACGGAACTGTGTACTGTACGAGACGTGGGCTTCGCTACCTACCTGCTAGTGTCCATCTCTTGCCTTGTTCAGCGTCGAGTCCTGGTCGCCACGAGAGAAAGTGCATAGACTAGGGTGCAATGGGGGTTAGGCCGGACTGACCAACTGTGGAGAGAGGGTGAGATGGGTGAGATCTTGTGCGGTTAGTGCACAGTTAACGTATGTTTCTTGTTTACTATGCTAGGTATCCGTCGATCGCGAGATCTTTCTTTTCTTTTTTCGCCGCTTTTGTTTCGTTTTGTTTCGTTCCATTGACACACAGACAGCCTCGAGTCAACAACGACAAGATGTAAGTATGTACGAAGGAGTCGTTGTGATAAGCGGGCAATATCTAAAACCTAGCTTCCTTTTCTCAACTACCGATGGTGTGTAGGAAGATAGTAGGGCTGGTGTGTGAGGCTTTTTCTCTTGGCCTCTTCTCACCAACTCGTCGTTCCTACTGATGTCATGGCCATGCGGGATTCCTCAGCTTTCTACCGCAGCTTTCGTGTGGTTTGTTTCCTTTCCGAACTTACGGGATTTCATCACTAGGATTGGTCGAGGCGACTAGGGACTGGACTGGTGGCGGTTGGTCGAGGCTAGCAACTCCTTAGCCTCCCGTGGCCTCAACCCCCTGCAGGGCAGAGAGGACCCCGAGCTTGGCGTCGTGCCGGTTCTCATTCGTCGGTGGAAAGTCGGCTCTCCACACGAACGATGACTGTACGAGTCCCTCCCCTACATACCTACGCACTTACACGCGTACTCGCTGGACCTAGTGTCGCCGTAGTGTACTGATGCCCGGTACCGTGACCCGAAAAGACGGGAGGCCTTCGGACACGCCGTGAGTTTGTTGTTTGATGTTTCGTTTCTTTTTTTTTTCTTTTTTTTGTATTGTATACGGCTTTATGTAAGTGAAACATCGATCCATGGTCTACCGTTGTCGACCTGAGGGCTGACGCTGACCGTTTGAGGTTCTCTTCAGCCGCTCACGTCTTGTCTGACTGCCAAGCGGCCGAAACGATTCCGTACCTAACGTCATCAGCAATTCAGAGCCTAGCCGCGAGCCGGTGTGGGAATAACAGCGCCAGAGACGTAGATAATTCCGTCCCTTCGGAACTCCTGCTCTACCAGGTACTCTACAGGCCAAGAATCTATAGGGAGAGACACCGACTTGGCTGCCGACTTGGCTACCGACTTGGCTGGCTTGCTCTGCGCTACCGTGCCATCAAACCAACCTGCCTCCTCATAAAGTGAATTGGGCTCGCTTATACCCCGTGGCTACGGTCGTATTCCGTATTCCGTCGGATCACAGGACCCTTCAGAGGACACTACGTAGGTACTGTCCAGGAGTTAAGACGCTCCCTAGTGCTGGTAAGTACTCTCGACCCCGTATGTCAGCTCTCATGGTCGACCGGGAATCGAGGAGGGAGTTTGATTAAAAGAGGAACCCGTTCGAATTAGACCTCCACACAAACATGGCATTTCTTTGGGGTAGTAGACTCCATGTCGCTGGGTCGTGTCTATACGGGGAATACTTGCACATTTCATTCTACAGACTCCAGACTGTGGACTGTGGACCCCATGGGATTCCCGGCAAATCGCCTGGGTCTTTCCCCATGTCTTCTCCCCCGTCTTTTCTTCAGAATACGTACGAGTACCGAGAGATGGAGATGGAGATAACTGTACGCTTACGCTTACGTCCAAGAAAGACGAACTGCGGTCTCGGCAGGAATACGCTGTACCGTTGGTCTAGTATGCATGGAACGGCGGCGAGCTGCATCCAAGAGCTGATACATACACTGCGAAACGAACATGCATGCAATTAGGTACCTAAGCGGATTTCCTGTGGGATGGGGATGGGGATGTGAGATCGTACGTGACGCAGCAGCGCGTTTGCGTTTCTGCTTTGCTTTAGGGACGCTTGCAGATACCGGAGTCGGATGACTACGAGCGACACTACGCTAGCTAGCGTTGACCCCGTTCTTTCAACCCCGTTCTGAACCCCATCTCCGTCCCCATCCTGTCTGTCTCCCCCATGTTATGTACCAGGGCCGTCGTTTGCAGTCTCGTACTGTGTGCGGAGAGGGTGTCTCCCTCTTATGGGTCTTGAAATGGGTCCTTCATGCGGCGAAATGGAGTCTTGTTGAGAGAAGGATTCGCCGATGTGGTCTCGTTATGCCAAGAAGGGACTGGATCGACCCCACCGCCCTCATCATGAGTTCATGCCTGCAAGGGCGTGCGAGAGGGCATTGTCATTGGGCCAATGGGTCGGTTGCTTCCCCTATTATCGTATCTTTTTTTTTTCCCCTCATTCTTGGTCTCTGTCTTCGTAAGCCCAGGGTCGATTTCTCCATGCGGAGAATCGCCTGTCTGCCAGCCAACGTTGCGGGGTGGCTTGCTTGCTTGCAAGGGTTAGGGGGGTCTACTATTAAAAAGTTGGAATGCGAGGGCTGCTATGGAGATTGTAGCTTAGTGTGTGTGAATGAGGCACGGAATTGATCTTCTCTGTAAGTAAGTCAAGTCGTTATGTTATGTAGGTACCTATTGTAGGCAAGCCGATCAACGGTGTTTGTTGATCCAAGACGGTGTTGATCCAAGCTGTTGCGTTGCGCCACCGACGATGCAGTGTGATGAATCGAACTCGCCTGCCTACACTATTACTTGCCTAAGGTAGTGGATGGAGATCCGGAGGGCTGGTCTGCCCACTGCGTTCTGCGCCGTGGTTCCAACTTCTGCCCTACATTCCATTCCATTCCTAACCCATTACCACATCGGATTGACAAAACGTTTCCCTTCCCAAAACGAGAACCAAGCCCACCGCTGATTCGGTTCGGTTCCTTTACCCCAATGGAAACGTTGGCAAACAAGTGCCAAGGATTCTCGACTCCGAAAACAAACACACGACGAACGGTTTTTTGTTGTCGAGCTTCTAGAAGGTCTAGAAATTCCGGGATTCAAGATGAGTAGGTATAAATATAGGTCTCAGGCAATGTAATGTAATCCGTACCATATTTATTGGCCTTCCCTTGCCATGTCGTCGGTAAGTCGTTCAGTCTGGCAAGCAAACCTGACAGGTTACCTCTGGGATCCCTCGCAAGCGGCCTAACGTGCCAACACTAAGACTGTGAAAGCGTCTCTTAAGTTACCTACATCCGTTTGGTGTTAATTATGCCCCGAATTTCTGCAGTTACCAGAGAGAGACCTGTCACACTTCGTAAGACGATTGTTTGCTGTTTGTTATCGAGGGCAAGCAAGTCGCATGGAATCGAATTGATTGTTCAATTGAGTCATCTGCTTGCTCAAGAACGGATGACCGTTCAATGACTTCTAAAGTCCGAAATCGTACCAACGCGTAATCGGTATGGTAGAAGATCCTAGAATAGGGGTGGCTGTAACTGGCCCACACCAAAAAAAATTCTACAACAACTGTCTCACTCTCTTTCTCTGTCTTCTCTCTCCAACAGCCAATCCCTAACAAACAAATCCCAACTACTACCGACTCAATTGACACCGAATCAAGAGAAAAGAAGAAATCGCCACCTTCAACGGCAGAAACGCATTGCATCGCGCTTTTAGTAATTCTGACACATACCGATCATTCGCAAACGACGACGGATTAGGCAGAGACGTGCCTAGCGGGACCCAACGCTACACTTACCTAGATCCTTCGTCAGAGCGGAGAACAGACTAACTTATAAACCCCTAGTGTGCTCGCATGTCTCTGTTCGTGGTTAGCCAAGTACTCCGTGAGAAGAAGCCAGGTATTCGTTTTTTGTGGAGGCGAGATCTGGTATTCTACTTATAGACATTACGGGGCTGGGCTAAGGTAGTATGATTGCGAGGGCGAAGATCGCAATTTCGTCGAACCTGGGGAGAAAGCTGGGGAAGACTGGTCTCTTGTCGGTTAATGAGGACCTACGTCAACGACGACTTGGGTGAAAAGGTGAATGGTGAGGATATCGTCATGACTCTGTACGGATTGCACACTATCATAGTGCCCGGGGTCGTACCCGAGGCGAGAATTCCTTACCGAGCAGGCCCGCGGGAGCCGGCGGGTTTCGCTCAGGGGGGAAGGAATGGAATTGGGCGTTGGGAAGTGAAGTCGAGAAGATGTTTGACGATGGCGTTAGCGGCTGAGTCGTTGGTACCTACATTTGTGATCATCAAGACAGACATTCGAAGTAATGTTGGTAGGTACTGCTGCAATACCGGTACAGTATGCAGCAGAACTCGGTAATCACGAACAGACAGTGAGCTGGACTTAATGTGCACTACGGCTTAGGTGGGATTCCGTTCATGCTAGGTGGTCATGTGGCCAGGTTCACGATGCTAGCCCCCTTTGGCGGTAGTTGGTTGGGGATGGGGATACGGGGTATTTACGGGGTACCTGGTCAGTCAGTCAGTCCCGAGCAGGTGAGGGTCGAGGTTTGGAGGGGAGCGGTTCACGATGTCCGGAAGGAGGAGGTGGCAATTGAGGCATATTCTCGTCGTGACGTCTCGATGGGATTCCGTAGTAGGTAGTAGGTAGTAGTAGTAAGACGTGCGATCCCCTATAGGGAGTGTATATATATCTCGATAAAAAGGCGTGTCGCCCGCATTCTCTGCCCGTGCGTTCTGCGCAAAACTCGCATGCGTCTCGCTTTACTGGAAACAGGATGCGAGCGATCCTTCGAAGCAAGCAAGCAAGAAAGCATATCGTTCATCCATCCATCCACCCGTAAGGCCATTTCGCATGATGTATGTATGCCAGACCGGCGGGCTACCTATATAAAGCACACATATGCCCGAAAATGGGCGGTCATGGTTGGGTTGTCGCCGTTGATGGGAGGTGTGCATGGCGGCCTATATAAGGCCTCACTTATGATGATGATGAAGAGATCGGTAACTGTTTCCAGCGAGAACGAGACTCTCTTTTTGCTAAAGATGAACAAATATCTGACAGGCTAATTATTGCTATTCCATCATACGATCGCGGCGTTACATCTCAACGACGACTCGCGACGTGTAATATGATCACATATCACATTCCCATTCCCATTCCCCTCGCCCTATCTCGATCCGAAACGGCCCGACCTCCGCACCTTCCGTCACGATACCCCGGCCCGGCGCCGATCCGTCGGCTTCTATCTCACCGGCACCATTCCAGAAGCGCTTACTGTATTCCCTCCCAATTGACACCAATTACCAATCCACAATTACCTTACAATCACTACCGATTACCAATTACCAATTCAAGACACCGCACACCGCGACAAAGGCAACAACCACCGCAACACCACCACCAACCCGCGACCCCGTCGACGCCGACGGCTGCGGCTGCGCAGTCCCGGGCCCCGTTGTCACAACGTCGCGCGCCCGGATGCACGAGAGCTGCACGGTGGGCCGCAGCTGTTCCTCGTCACCCGTGACGTCAGCCCGCGCATTCCACCCCCAGATCGCCAGCACCGGCCACGTCATCATCAGCAGCTGTGCGTCTGCCGTCGCATCGCCGGGCGCATGCGCCGTCGAGGCTGTTGCGAAGATCGCTTTGCCGGTTATTGAGGCGAGGGGGAGTTCTTTGTTGTTAGTTTTTTTTTTCCTTCTTTTTTCTTTTTTTTTTGGTTGAGAAGATGAGGTTTGTGAGAGGAATTGGTGAGAGGTGTTGATGAGAGGAATTGATGAGAGGAGTTGATGAGAGGTAAGAGAAAGACGAACGCTGAACATTAAAACCCCCCGTCTTCACCGTCCCCCCACAACTCTCCGGCGTCGTCGGCGGCGTGCCATAGCAATCCTGTCCGCGCGCGAATTTCTCCGCATACGCCTTCTCGAGATCCGGTACGCACGCCCCCGAACCGATGGTACACGTGCCGTCGTCGGATGCCGTGATATTGGCTTGCGGCGCGTTCGGAATCACGACGATGCAGATCTTCCACGTCGTCTCATCGATTGCGGTTTCTGCGACGCTCCGCAGGTTCGGCGGCGCGAGGACGGAGATGCTGGTCCCCGTGTATGTGTTGCCTGTTGCGTTGCTGGGGTTGAGGGTTTGGGAGTCCGGGCTGGACGACTGATATCAGCTTGAACGACGAAACCTCTTATTACTCGTTTCTCGTGGTATTGAGGAGGTTTGGATTGAGCATGAAACATCTCACATATCGCTCGTCACGTTGATGGTCAAAAACCATCCGTCAACGCGCGGACTCGGGAATCTCTTCGACACGTCGAAGCCCGTGATGGGATTCCGCCCCGTCGCGTTCGGATGCGCGAGATTCGCTTCCCAGACTGCGCGGTCGAATTGTACCGCGTTACCTGCTACGATGGTTCCGCCGCCTGGCCAGCCTGGGAAGGCGTGGACGCAGTGCGAGAGGGCGAGTATGATGATGCAGTAGAGTGATGATCTGATCATGATTTGGGGTTTGTACGATTATGTGTAGTGGCATCCGCGATTCTACTTGATAATATCGATGAGATCGCCCCAAGGAGGGCTGTATTTAAGGGTTAGTATAGGGGCATATTTATGTCTTGCAACACCAGGGGTAAACGCGCAGCCAAGAACGAGGAGTGCATTTTCGGGAAGACGCATGAAGATTATATACACGAAATAGCAGTGATTACCGCGTGACGTCCCAGGAACGTCGCCGACTGGTTGTTGGAGAGGAGGATCAACACCCGAATATGCGGGGTATGCAACTCCAGTCTTTTGATATGTAGGTATATTTATTAGGACAGAGTCTGGGCTGCAGATGCCATGCCATGGCTCCATGAAGAATCTACAGTAATAGTATCACCGTTCTGCATGAAGCAGGAACCTATGAAAACACTTCCTTCGGTCCGAAATCCAACATTGGCGCCAAGTTCCCTGAGAAAACGAAATGCCAACTCCATGCAGGCGGATGATGACTCAAGACGCACGCGCAGTCATGCCACATGGCTGGCTTGAATATAGGTACTACACTAGATCCGCGCCCCGTTGCCGGATGCCAAGGATGGCCTGGATGCAATCGACCTTGTCCACGCCCGTCGACGTCCGTTCCTTATCCTTGATTCGCCAGACATCCTCGATATCCCGCTCCAGTCTTTGCAGCGAGGGGAGATGTCGCAGGTCGTACATTTGCTTCAGCCGTAACCGCACGAGGTCCCGTAATGTCGCGTCTACCGTCTCACAAGCTGCTGTCCACAAGGGCCATGCGTGGGCTGTGACGAGAGGCGAATCGACGGGGACTTGGAAGAGATGTTCCAGACAGTCTTTTGCGTGTTTGAGGGTCGTCGGATGTGGGGAGCCGACGTTGTGCCAGACCCGGTGGAGGTAGATGTAGGCGGCTTCTTTGTAGGCGTGGACGGTATGACCTACGACTCCGTCTTGACTGGCAACAGCATCGAGGTCCTGGAGTGTTCGCTCGATAGCTTCTCCTTCGTGGTTGAGTAGAGTCCTGCTCTGGCTGCACATGCTGCTTATCTGGCCGATGGTCGTCCAGAGAGTCTTGAGATCCCGCATGGGTTTCATCTCTTCAAGATCCTGTACGTCGTCTCCTAGGTTGAGGACAGGCGAGGTACGTCTCGAGACCGAAATGACGGCATCGTGGTAAGAGAAGAGGTTCAGGAGAAATGCGCCGGCATCACAGTTCCATGTTTGAGGACCCGTCCGCTCGATGATGGCCTTGACGCCTTGCAGGTGATTCACTCCAGAGCTCGAGGTGAAGAGTCGGTCGGTGATCTGCAGGATCATGATTATGGCGAGAGACACGAGCGGGCTCTCGGTCGCTATATTTTGTCTCAGCGAGGCAATGGCATCGGTCTGATAATACGTTGCGATGGTGTGGAGTGATGGGTCTTTTTTCAAAACGCTCAGGTGACTTGCTGCCATGGAGCAGACGGCTGAACGAAGGGGTGTTGAGTGCGCAATGATGGGCGTGATGTGAGCGTGGAATTGATTGTATGTCGTCGGTGCTAGAGTGATAAGTGAGGCTAAGGTCGTCGACCAGTGGTCCAGCAGATATGCATGCTGTGGCCGGAGCCCACTACTCATGGGCTGCGGCAGACACACGGTAACTGGACTCGGAGTCCTCCGCCTCACCACGGCCGTTGCTGGTGGAGATCTCCTTCGGCGTGTATCCTTTGCCTCTTTTGCATTTTCACCAGGTCCCTGGGGATAGACGGGCTCCTGCCACTTGAGTTTGAGGCCGTATCCTTTGCATGTCTTTTTCAGACGTATGCAGCGGCCACAGAAGGGTTTTTTCTCATCACACTTGTATCCGTCTTCCCTGCAGGTCAAGCAACCCGTCCTCGTCCGCTTGAAAGTCATTTCAGGGGGGATTAGTCAGAGCACACCGACCGCCCGTTTGGGTGACTTGAGATATCTGAGAAGTTCTGGAAGTTCCGGATGATAAACAGTTCCGTTGACTTCGGCAATAGAAGAGTTCTCTCTCTTTTAACAAAGACCCCGGCAAGCCAAGAGATTGACTTGTAGTCAGATACGGATAAGTAGCAACCCAGCAGCCCGTGCGTCTTCACGCGAGATTTCTTTTTCCGTTTAGCATCTATTTACTAAGTGGGCTGTGAGATGGGAGCAAAGAGACCTACATGGCCAGCTTTGTTCGTTCGACCCGATGCTTCACGGGGCCCAGTTGGGATGTGGTGATGGTTGGTTCCGATGTAGGAACAGTCAAGCAGAGATTTTAGTCGATATCAGTCGCTGAACTCCAGAATTCTTAACGTAAAGATGTAAATATCGCTGTCGTCAGGATTCGCAAGGCTTTTCTTTAAAATATCACAATTCACTTATATGCAAAGAGATTCAGATGAGATCAGTTGACATGGACTGAGGATAAAACTTTTCGAGTTGCAGCGAGGGGTGAGAGACGGAGAGAGAGCCGGCGAGTCTTCCAAGACGGCCGAAATAACGTGATTTCGTAATCCAAGCGCAACTGCAGCCGATGGAATTCGCAGATCCGAGTCAGAAAAATAAGGGGTATCAGTTATAAAACCAAAGATCAAGTGAACTCCGAATGGTCGCCGTAGCTCGAGACTACACGATAGCATTAAAAATTAGGTAGGTTGTTAGGTGTTTACGTCGCAACAAGAAAAAAAAAAGATAATGAGAAGGAAGGTCGTGAAGGAGAAAATAGCAAAACGCTGGCGCAAGCGCGCGTTGGAATCTTCTTTAGGTATGTCGGTACTTGTCTCCCGTGCTAAAAAGACTGCGAAGTCTTCGTACCGAAACGTTACAAAGCAGAAACTCTAAATTGAGCCACACAACTGCCACAGTTCAATTAAAAGACAGACTTGTGGCTGGTGATACGGAATGCAGACGGACGCTCGGAACACCGATTACGGTCTTCACATGCAAATTCCGTATCCCGCACGGTCGACGCCCTCGCCGTCGGTAAACTGCGGGATAGGGGGGAATACTTTCTCCCAACCCCACCTTCACAGGCCTCACGATGCGACGCTCACCGGGTTCATTGGGTGAAGTTATCGTCACAAGCAGCTGTCCGTATCTCATGGAATGATTTTGTAGAATTTGCGAGATAAAGACAAGAAGACACCAATCGTGAGTTGACGATTTGCCAAGAAGAAGAATCGTATCACATGAAATATTCCGTAGTCCGCTCTTGTAAGCTCTCCGACTTCTTCATCGTGCAATACAAAAACTTCATCTCATTCCTTCCTCACTTTCTTTCTCTCCTTGTTCATCTTTCCTTCCGTGAATTCGGCACATCTCATACTGCAGTCACTTACACTCCGGCGACAGTGAAAACTTGACTTCTCTCATACATCTTTCAAGAGAGTCTCTTGAGCAAAGTCACCAAGCTTCCCGTCTTATCGCCCCACTGCTTGGCTAGCGACAAAATAAAAGAACGTCGAAGAAACAAAAGATTTCTTCATATTTCTTCTGAATAAAGCAAAGAAAAGAACGAATCGCGCCAACAAGGTCAAAATGAGTCTCACAGAAGAAACCTCAATGGACCTCCCCATCATCGACCTCGACATCTTCCTCTCATCCCCAACCTCCCCCGCCGCACAAGCCGAATGTCTCAAAGCCGCCCGCGCCCTCATAACCTACGGCGCCCTCGTCCTCCACGACGGCCGCGTCTCTGAAGCAGACAACAGCGCCTTCCTCGACCTCCTCGAAGACTACTTCGCGCAGCCCGAAGCCATCCTCAAAAAGGACGAGCGACCCGACCTCGGCTACCAAGTCGGCGTCACCCTCGAGAACACCGAGAAGCCCAAGTGCGCCGTCGACGAGCCCTGTCTCGACGTCATTCGTCGTCTCGCCCCCGAGGAGAGACCCCTCGATATCAGCGCCCACGCGCCCGATCCCAAGTGTCGCTTCTTCTGGCGCATGGGCGAGCCCACGCCGTATGAGACGCAGTTCCCTGGTCTGAATGCTGAGAACGTTGTCCCCGAGACGGAAAGCATTCGTGAGCGATGGACGCCGGTTATGATGAAGTGGGGACAGAGCATGAAGAGCGCGTAAGTTATCCTCTAATGCGCGTGAACGATGAGACTAACTCAGTACGCAGTGTCTCTGGTGTTGCGGAGATGGCAGCTGTGGGCATGGGTTTACCGGCGACGACATTCAGCGACGCAGGAAAATACGGGTAAGTACTTCACTACCCTTTCCTGAGACGTACTCACTCACACCCTCGGGCATAGCCCCCACCTCCTAGCCCCAACATCCTCCAACCTCCGCAAATACGCCAAAAAAGACACCATCCTCGCCGGCTTCCACACAGACCTCAACTTCCTCACCATCCACGGCCGCAGCCGGTACCCAGGCTTACACATCTGGGCGCGCAACACGGGGCGCAAAATCGCCGTGCGCATCCCGACGGGCAACTATCTCCTCGTGCAAGCGGGCAAACAACTAGAACATATCACCGGCGGCCTTGTGAAAGCCGGATTCCATGAGGTCGTCGTGAATGATGCGACGCTTGCGACGGTTGAGAAGAGGATGGTGGAATTCCCGGATCGCCCGCTTGTCAGGATTAGTAGTACCTTTTTTTGGCATCTGGCGAGTGATTTTGATCTGGTGCCGATTAAGGAGTTGCAGGAGAGGGCGAGGCTTGTTAGGGCTGAGCAAGTTAGGTTGGGCCGGGAGGAGGTGGTGGGGGAGTATCGGGAGATGAAGGTTGGTGTTATGGTGCAGGAGTGAGTTTCCTTTTTTTTTCTTTTTTTTTCTTGTTTTTTCTTGTTTTGTTTTTGTGCCCTTTTCTTCTTGTTCCACCCCTTTTTTGGTTGAACCCTTCGCTTTGGTTGGCACCCTCTGCTTGTTTGACCCCTTTACGGATTATTCGATCGTGTTTATGATCCTTCGAACTGGATGGAAACGTACTAATGAACTACTTAGGGAGTTGAAACATATCGCGCTGTTATAAAAGGAAGATTCATTCAGCGAAATATACCAAAGAATACACAGAGATCAAACCTAGTTGTGTTGGTTGTCGGCTTTTATGTGAATGTGAACGTGAATGTGCATTCCGTCCACGTGCCCGTTGTATAAGTGAAATACCTAGGAGACGATCGGTTCGTGACATGATCTCATCTCATCTCATCTCATCTCATCCGTTCAAATTCGCAAACACCACGCAGCACTTATAACTCCTTTCCATTCCATTAACCATCTCCCCATTCCCTCTCATTCCCGCATCACAACTTCCCTCTCACAACTTCACACTCGCCCCTTACCCCACAGTAGTCCCATAATCTCACTTTCTTTCGGCAGAGGTCTAAATAAAGATCCTGTTCCTGCTTTAGCCCCCTTCCTTAACACAAAACTAAACTCTAAACCCTAGCTCCGAGGCTTACGCGTCGGCCTACTTTAGGGGCTTAAGACCGTACATATATAAGGTGATGGGGACTTACTAAGGAAGGGGGATGGAGGGTACTAAGGGTGAGGAGCCGAGACTTCCGTGCTGGTGATAATGGTGAGGCAGAGGATCTGCTAGTATAAAGGATCTAGGGATTGATGGGAGGTCGCGTGCACCGACCCTCAAAAGTCAAGACAATGGATTGAATTCTGGATGATAATCAGGCTTGCATGAAGAGTATACGATACGGATGAGATGAACTCGATTGGTTCTATAGTGCACATGTTTGCTAGAAAACAAATGGTCGAGTTCCCTCCCTCCTACTACTAACCGACAAAACCACCAACTAGCCATGCGTGCATTCATCTAAGTGTAAAAAACGACTCGAATTCTCACTCAAAGCAAAGCACCCCGTCCCTCTTTTTCCATGATCAAATCAATCAATACAGCCATTCTCCTTCGTTACACTGCGTTATGTCCTATCTAGACAGACAACTATCCCCTCGGATCAACAATCTCAATCCAATCTAGCGCAGGGTGAATCATGAGCCAGGGACGTGCATCACATGTTATTTTCTCTGTCTCTCTGTTTCCCTCTCTCAGGATGCAAATGTAACGTCTCGCTTGGCAGGGACAGGCGGCGGGGGCTTCTTCGCGCGGCTGGGCGGTGGTGGCGGCACCTTTTTGCCATTGTTGCCCAGGGTTGCGGCGGGGGGTGCATTGTTGCTCATCGTCCGACTTAAACCTGCATAACCGGGGGCAGGGCTCTCACCGCGCTCGTAATCGGGGACGCCACTCGTTGCTGCGTCGGATCCATCGTCTGCACCCCTATTCACGGGGCGCAAGTTGTTGCGGGAGAATGCAGCATTGGGAGGTATAGTGTTGGTATGGCGCATGGGCAGGTCTGGGGCGGGAAGAGGGTCGCGATGTGTAGCGGCGCGGTTAACACCAGGGCGAGGTACGTCGGCAGACATCGTATTGCTTGCAGGGTAGGGGTTCGACCGAATGGGAATGCGCGGCGGCTGCTCCGGAGGCACGTCGCTATCGTTAGCCTCCTGGCGCGTGCGTTCATTCATGTCGCTGTAAGAACGGGCCGTGTTGCGTCTGATGGGGCGTCTAGCACCGCTCAAATCCGGAGCCTGAGAGTCCGTGGATGCCTGCATCTGACCTCCTGCCCACTCCTGCCTAACGCGCCGAAGCTCTTCGGCACAGCGTTCATGGTAATCCAGCTCGCTATCGAGGAAGTTACTCAAATCCCGAATGGAGTCGGCCTCCGCCTCTTTAATGTCCATCATTCTTCGGTAGACGTCTTCGGATGACTCCTCGTACTTTGCTTTAGCGGTTCGAAGTTCGTCCTCGAGTTTGAAGTCTTCGCGCTTCGATTTTTGCAGCTTCGTGACACCGGCTTCGTATGTCAGACGACGGCTTTCGAGCTTCTTGCGAGCGGACTGGAGACCCGGGAATGTTAACTAAGACTGTGCGCGATCACAGCGGAGGATAACGGGGGAGACGAACCTGGAACTCTTTCATCATGGCGAGGGATCGCTCAAGACCCTCCAACCAGTATGATGTAGCGTGAGCAACATAGCTCTCTTGGATTCCGGCGATCCGTTCGTTGGCTCTACCCATGGCTGTATGCGATAACTTGTAATCAGTAGGTGCTCTTCAGCAGCGATATGAATGTTCGCATCGTAGGGAATACGGAATACGCATTGCAACATACAGATCAAGCAGTTGCCGAACTGGGAGTCGGGCTCGAATTCCTCTCCGTGGGCTATCATGGTCCGGCCGAGATAACTAACGGGCAATCCCTTTTCCTTGTCGTCGAAAACTTCGCCGCGGCGCGAAAGCGATTTGATGTACGTGTTGGCCGACTTCTGGAGACGCTCCATGCCTGGTCAAAGCGAACAAGGGGTTAGCAGCGGACAAGTAAACGACACATGGCTCGAAGCAGCGATAGGATAAGTTGAGATGCGAGTGTCCATGGACATAGGGCATACCGTCATATCGTAGAGACATCTCCGTCTCGAGGCCTCGGAAGTCATCCGAGTGCGTGATCTTGGCCTCCTGGCCCATCTTCTCGCCAGCCCATTGAAAGGCGCGATCCAGCTTCTTCGTAAACATCTTGACGCCCAATTGCAATTGCTTCTCTTCTACTGCGGCGATCGGGTGTGGCAGGTGACAGATCTCGGAGAAGACTGGACAGATCTCGAGTTCGGGGATGGTTGGAGTTTGGGCGGATGAAGAAATCCGTGGGCAATTGAGGGGGGGACGTCGGTATAAACGTTTGGAATCGGCGGTCCACGGGTGGCTTTGGAACGTTAGGGCCTCCAGAAAGCGACAGAAGGCACCTGTATCAGCCAGGCTAGGCCCCTAGCGCCAGGCGGTAGCTTGGGAAGTTACGCGGCGGAGCTGCTGTGTTTAACCCGTTACGGAGTGCATACGTGCTAATCCAGCGAATCCGTAATCCCTGCGGTCCCGGGCGAAATCAGATAAGCGCAGGGATGCCGTCATATAGCCAGGGTCGGCGGGGAAGGGGGTGTTCTCGACCAGATGCAGGTAATAATTATTACCAGAGAAGGTGCGATGGCAATATAATATCAGGTACGGATTATATTGTAGAGTATTAAGTGTGTCAAGGGGCAAGTGAGGAATGAAGAATGAAGTGTGGCAGGATCGAGAAGGAAAAAGGAAGCAGATGTCGAAGACACTAGAACGTAGCTGAGTGAGTAGCGGCGGGGCAGGTCTGGGTATGTACTAAGTACCGAAAAGTAAACGATTATTCACAAGTCAGAGCTGGAGAAGATGATGCAGTGGGCACATGGACAGGAACAAGAACACATGAGAAGACGACGGAATCGGTAACCCGTGGCAGGTGTTCACAGGGCGTGTAAGTGGTAAACAATTGGTTGTCGGTGCCTATGTATTATTATTGGTGGTCACGCGTAGGGTGCATCAACAAAACAACAGAGAAAAAACAACAAAAAAGACTGGCTGGTCTACAACAACGGCAGAAGGGATAAAGAATAGTAGTAAAGACCAATCTGAATGGAATCTAGGAGGAATACAAGTAACGTAGCAAACTTGGCAGTGTCTTGTCAGTTGTCTTGTGTTGACTTGTCTTGTCGTGTTGTAGTCTTGTCTCAACGGAGACTGGGTCGACAGCCGGTGCCTCGGAATCGACAGGAGCCAGTGATTCAGTTGGACGCAGAGAAACCAAGACCAGACAGACGAAACACTAGCACGGCAGAGGCAGAAACGTGAAGGGAGCTGGAGAAGCAACACTAAAAAATGCAGTCGCACGTCCAAGAGTCCAGACTGAACAGGTGTTAACTAAACCCCAACTCCAAAGGGCTCGTACCTGCCTAGAACCCAGTCACGAGACGGTGGGCCATTAGTGCACTAGGGCCACATGCACTTTACCAATTCAAAAGCCGCACTCCCGTTTGAAGGTTGCCAAAATTTAGTTGTAAAAAAGATTCGTACGCACCTATAGCAGACTTTATAGACTTGACTTCAACTTTTCACGGGACTTATTTAAAATTCATTACACCATACGAGTAATGAGAGTGATTAATATATGTATACTTGTACATTTCAAATATTACCATGTTATAACCGTACGCAAAAATAACTCAGTACGCAAAATAACTCAGTTCTGACCGTACACAAAAATAACTCAGTTATCCTCAACCTCATACATGTTTACCTGATCATGTACAAGGGCACTCGCTACCATGCAGCGACAGCCGTTGACTAAGTTTTGCGAAGTCTCTGAGGCCTGGGGAGGTGAAGCTCGTACGCATCAAGACATTCAAAAGCAGTTTCCTAAAATTGCAACTTGTCCAGTGTGTCTTTCTCCGTGGGAGCCCAAGGTCGGTCTTGAGTACGAGAACCAACAACAGCGTACGCAAAATAACGCTTCTTACCATGCGACTGATCGAGAATCCTTGATGCAACAATAATACGAGGGGAGGCCGCCTTCCACATCAACTCGTACGCCAAATGTTCGTACTCCAAACCCTGCAGCAATGGACCCGTGGTCGCAGGATCACCCATCAGCGTTCATGCGTACGGGCAGTTGGGTTCTACCCCAATCAACACCATCATGGGCTACGTCACAGTTGGTGGTGCCTGGACGAGATTCGAACAATCTTACTGCTGCATCACAGCATACGACTTCATCATTCGCTTCCTCGCATGGACATCGGTTCGGTACCAAACCTCGTACATGCGGTTTTACATCATATCAACGTGTGGATCACATTAATAGGGGAATGAGGACGGCTCAACAGAATCTTGAAGTTACAAAGACAACTGCCCAAAACGTCGTACGCCAGCCTCATTTGGCGATCAACATCCAGGTAGACTTATGGGAGTCTTGCTTTTTCATGGACGAAGATCAACTCATCCATGACAGCTCCCGACGAATATGTGAGTTGCGTACGAAGTGTGCCTATAGCTTTGTGAACTAACTTTTCATAAGGCCAATATGAACTTGGAGAATTTGTCTGTTCCCCAGAGAACATGAACGCACCTGAAGTGTTTTGGCTCCATTCCTTCGTACACAGAGCAATGCGAGACGAGCATAAGATTTACTTTGATCCAAAGAAGTATCAGATTGAAATTGTTGCTGGTATTTCAAAGAAGTCGATCACTCACATCTCTCAGTTCCTGCGTACGGGCGATTTCGTAAGATCCGTACGTGATCTTTTTGGAGTCGGCGGCATGTTCTATCTCAAGTCCACTCGCAATCCGCGTACGATAGTTTTCATTCATGCCTGGAGGGCTGATACGCCTACCAATGAGGAGCCTGGTGAGCCAGACGATTCCATGGCCTTACCTTCTACCATTACCTCGTCTGCATCGCTGCACAAGGCCACAGAGCAAGTGACAAGTACTGCCGTCATTACCGACACTCGTACGCAAGCAGCACAGGATTCGGGTCGCAAGACGAACTCATCTATTGATGACAATATGGTCATTATCTCTGATAAAAGACTCAATCACGACACTGAGAAACAAGCTGAATGCGATGACATGAACGAGATGGAGGAGTACTTGGATCTTCCCAATGATGTGCGTACGAATCTTGACAGTCTATTTTCTATTCATACTAATTTTTTAAGGATGCATTGACGGAAGAAGAACTCTTCGTACATAATGATGAGGCTGGCACCGAAGGCAAGGCTACGGATGGACGCGTACGCCAGCTTCCCGACTCAGATGAGGAGAATGAGTTCATCTCTCGCCGTGTGAAAAAGAGGAGGATGCTACCTGAACTCACATCCAAAACACAGCAACATTGATTTTTGGATGGGGTTTCGTACGCATATCGACACAGATTGATCATTCCTCGTCCTGATCAGCTATGATTCCATTCAACATATCGTCTGGTATTGGATTTCCATGTAGTTCTTGCTCCATTTCGAAGATAGGGTGATTTTGTTCCAGCAGAGTCATCTGTAAAAGTTAGTATACGTACGCAATATACACAGTTTCTACTCACATATTCATCAAATCCTCCTACCGGATGTGGTATAATTGAGAGATGGAGGGGATGTCCTGATGCCATATGATCTCGTACGCGACGTCGAAGCTCAAGATAATGGCGTAGATGAGGGCGTTTATGGTCTTCTTCCGTACGCAAAATCCCATCAAAGCCCATTTCTTCTAGTTGAATATTGCACCACTCTTCTGTTTCGACAGGAAAAAAAGCATCAATCTCAATTTCCTCCAGTGGCTCCATCATCGTACGCAATAAGCCCTCTGTATTCGAACCTTCAGGAATAGGTATCCCCCAATTCACGTCCGAGCTCTCCTATATCTCGGAGGGACGTCCAGATAACACATAAGGCCGATTTTTCTGCCGACGAATGCGGTGATTATTCCACAAATTGACAAACTCTGTGATCTCCGTACGCAGCATTGGACCATAGATTGCATATATGGCAATGAGATCTCGTTGATCAAATGTGTTGAGCAGCCCCGTTGTACTCAACTCGTCCGCATACTTGACCCATCGGTCCGTTGATCCCGTACGCAGAATCCTCCACCACGATTCAATGCGTTGATTCTGTTTACTTGAACCCCAAATATGACATGAGGACAGTCTATTGCCCTGCTGATGAATGCGCTCTTCCCCATTTGGACCTTCGTACGCAATAGCTGTTCCGTCTGACTCTGCTAAAAGCCCTTGAGCTCCTGCAAATAAAGCAGTCTCAACACCCATGTCTGACCGGGTGAACAGTGGCCGCACACCTGCAGTATTTATCGTACGCAGGAACTGCTTGAGTGTGCTAATAGCTGTACAAGCTGAAGGCCCGACGTAAATCCATATAAGCATGCGGGAGTAGGCGTCGATACATCCATAAATCTGTGGGTAAGGACATCAGACTCATGATCAGGGTTAGGGTTATTCAACTGCGTACGAACCTCAATCCCCATCTTTTGAAGTTTCATATACCCGTCAAAACACCAAAGAAAATTTCGTCCGGGCACGACAAATTTTCCATGATGGTAAGTGTTTGCTTGACTTCTTTGCCGTACTTGTTCTGGCTATCTGGATTTGTAGTATTGGTAGATCTGATTCTTGCCTACCATAATACCAGCTTGCGTACGGATGAACTCGTACAAGTAATTTTTGCCAAACCCGCGTACGGCTGAACTCGTTTGAACATGTTGTTCCAACCACTGTGCAGCTCGTTGTATAGCTTCGTCTCTCTCGTCATCGGTACGATAGCGGCGTTTCATTCCATTCTGAAGACGTATATGTTGTATCGTACGCAGGTTGGCAATTGGGAATCCTGCTCTCTGAAGATCTTTGTGTATTGAATTGTCACTCCATCCCCGAACAAAGAAGAGAAACTGAATGCGTTTCAATATATCATCACTGTGAATAGTGTCAGATCGAGCCCGCCGCTGGAGTCCCCATTGTTGAATACGACGCTTCAGCGTACGCATACTGCAAGTACACCCCAGATGATCGAGTGAATCAAGAATTTGCTGAAGTGAGAGCTGTTGTTCGTACATCCGGATGACCTCATTTTCGAGGTCATCGATAGTCGTCGCCTGACGAGGTGGCATTTCGTACGCAAAGGTACGATAACTTAATGAGGATATTAAAGATGTACGAAAGTAAATCACAGCTGAAGAATATTAGCATAGGTGATTTTTAAGTTTTTCTAAGTTAAAACTTATTTTATATTTCGCAGAATCAAATCTTTCATTCGTACAATGCATGTGGCCCTAGTGCACTACTGGCCCTCCATACACGACCCTGCCGGTTGCTGCCACAATGCCACACTGCCTGCTGGACGGATCCGTACCTGCTGGACCTTACGAAGTACGTGCATTAGCGCAGGGAAGACGGCCTGATTCGGACTGGGACAGCTGATTCGGGCGACGTGATTGGACGCGGGCACGTCTCCAGTCAGACCGACCTGGTAAGGGCGAGGTACAGACGAGACGGGTATTCCGTTAGGGATTCCGTAGGGCATGGACAATGGCATTGGGCAATCGACATTGACATTTGGGGCAACTCGTCAACTGAGGTCGCATCTGGTACGGATACGAGTATTTTGGGACAGACGACGGAGAATCGCTCTACGACGTTACGTTACGTTGCCAAACAGGTAGGCGATGTGCCAAGCATACTGTACGAAATATTATCACCTGATTGATACCGCCATGTTGGATGGCAGCAGAGAAGACATTCAGTCCATTCATTCTTAGTCGACAGATCGGTGATAACATGACACGGTTCACTGCTGTTAGCCATCAATCCGTCTTCTCAAGCCATCCGGAACAGGTGAAATGTCCGTACTCGTCTTTACTCGGATCATCGACGTCGTCGGTCCTCGATAAGTAATCATGCACACCCGAGTCGGAAGAGTCAGTGGCCAGGTTTCGTCCGCAGTGACTGCCGACCTCCCCGGCTCCGGACTGCAATGCAAGGCCAAGTCTGAAGCCCGTCAATCGGAGCGCAATGCCGCCCTCCAACTTCGCGAGCCGAACTGCAAGGCCTTGTCGGTGTGGCGCAGGTTCAGGTCGACTCGAATGGGCGACACGCCTTTTCTCTGTCTTCCGATTCGGGACTAATTGATTGCATGCCCATGCAGACACATGCAGACGGTGTCAACCCCAGTGATGAACGAAATACTACTACTACTCGTAGTATCTGCTGGCTCTACCGACTCAGTTCGCTAGCTGACCTGTCGAATGTTGTCCGTCTGTACAAGTATGGACGCGATGCACGAAATACCTAACGAAATACGAATGCTCGAGTCGAGCTGAAGGATCTGCTAGGTGCCTGTGTTAGCTGTGGGGTGAACAAGTGGCATCTGACGTGTGCGCTGCTGCTGCTGCTACTTTCGACACTGATGCTGCCATACGTAGAATTGTCGTATCCGAATAAGAAAAGAAACCCGAGGAGAAGGATTGTTGATTACCTCGAAGGAAGAGGCATGGAGAAAGGAGAGAAATAAATAGGCTCGTCAGTAAGTGGAGGCGCGAAAGTAATCCGTAAATGTAATCCACGAATACGGATTATCTATAATTGTCCGTAATGCGAGTCTGTAATCCGTATTTCGTAGACATGTCGTCGGTTTATTCACATACCCAGCATAAGGCCTTAAACCATACGGATTACGGAATGCCTTCAGCCAATGCTTCCCGCATGCCCATGATGATATCAATAATGGTCGCCGGCCTTACAGCGGCTCCCCGACTCGACGGACTGAGCCGTTGCGAAGCCGGTCGTGTCTCTTATGTCCCGACTGGGTTAGGTGTGCATCGACACGATGCGCTCCCGGAGTTGGGCGACGGCTAGTTACATCATAGACGGCTCCAGCT
Source organism: Xylariaceae sp. X167 (assembly GCA_028637775.1). NCBI lineage: Eukaryota > Fungi > Ascomycota > Sordariomycetes > Xylariales > Xylariaceae > Xylariaceae sp. X167. The sequence continues at coordinate 103,819 of JAJFDK010000066.1, forward strand.
CGACCACCTAAATCAGATCGCCAAGAATTAGAACCCTCCCCAGCCGCCGTTTTTCATTCCGAACAAGGCGTCACTGACTCGTCTCGAGCTCGTCCTCATGCCGAGATTTGGGGCCTCAAGTGCCGATCTGCATGGTTATAAATGCAGGTGATCGCCAGAGATCTTGTGAGAGTTCTCCGGATCGCGATCAGCTCAGTGTCTGGGGGATACATCGACTTCAATCACCATGGTTCGCGTTGCGCCGCTCTTGTTCTTGGCCCTCGCCCGCCTCGGCGCGGCTGAGGAATCGCTGTACAGCCAGCGCGCGTCCAAGCGCTTCTTCGACGATGCTGGAAACTACAACATCTCCTTCTACCACATCAACGATGTCCACGCCCATCTGGACCAGTTTGCTGCCGCCGGTACCGACTGCACGGCCCCTGAGAAGGGCTGCTATGGAGGCTACTCCCGTGTCAAGACTATCCTGAAGGAGTCGAGACCCGACCACCCTGACAGCTTGCTCCTCAATGCTGGTGACGAGTTCCAGGGCACCATGTTCTTCACCTACTACGGTGGTGAGAAGATCGCTGAGACCCTCAACCAGGTGAGTACTACTTCCCAACTAAGACTTAGATCCGAGTTGTCTTGGCCCCATTACTCATACTTCGCCGTCTAGTTCGAGTTCGATGCCATGACCATTGGTAACCACGAGTTCGACCGTGGTGATGAGTACCTTGGTGAATTCCTCAAGAACCTCACCTTCCCTATTGTCTCGTCCAACATCATCTCTGAGAACGAGAAGCTCAACTGTAAGTCATCTATCTCCCCTATTCAATTCGAGCAACACGATGCTGATACAACTCTCCCAGCTACCATCAAGCCCTACATCATCTTCGATGAGTATGAATTGGCCGTCATCGGTGTCACCACCGACACCGTCCCGGACATCAGCAACCCAGACGACACCACCCAATTCACCGACGTCGTAGCCGCCGTCCAAGGCGCCGTCGACGAGATCCGCAGTACCACCAACATCACCCGCATCGTCGCCCTGACCCACATCGGCTACGACGAGGACATCCGTCTCGCCTCCGAGACCACCGGCCTCTACTTCATCATCGGCGGCCACTCGCACACCCTCCTCGGCGACATGGAGGGCAACATGGGCCCCTACCCCACCATCCAGACCAACAAGGACGGCGACGAGGTCTTCATCGTCACCGCCTACCGCTGGGGCGAGTACCTCGGCTACATCGACGTCACCTACGACCCCAGCGGAAAGGTCCTCGCCTACCACGGTGCCCCTATCCACCTCACCAACACCACTGCCCAGGACCCTGACCTCCAGGCCCAGATCGACGAGTGGCGCAAGCCCTTCGATGCTTTCGCTGCGGAGGTCATTGGTGAGAGCGACATCGAGCTCGACCAGACTACTTGCCAGCAGATGGAATGCACCATTGGAGACCTGATCGCCGAGTAAGCTCCCCCTCCCATTCCAGAGGTTCACACTAACACGACCTCCCAGAGCCATGCTCGAATACCGCCGCAAAGACGGCAGCGAAGCCGTCTTCTCGATCCTCAACGCAGGCGGCATCCGCGCCGCTATTGAGGCTGGCAACGTAACCCGCGGCGAAGTCATGACGACCTTCCCCTTCGGCAACGCCGTCGTCGAGGTGCAATTAACCGGCCAGCAGATCTGGACCGACGTCGAGGGCATCGTCAGCGGCATCAACCAGGCGAACCAGAAGCCCGTGCAGAGCTTCCTACAAATCAGCTCCGCTTTGCGGGTTGAATATAACCCGAACAATGAGATCGGTTCCCGTCTCATCAGCCTCACGATTAATGGTGAACCGATTGATTTGAGCGCGACGTACGCCGTTGTCACGTCTGATTTTGTCGCGGGTGGCGGCGATAATATGATGACGCCTATTCCCGACCTTGTTGTTCTGGATACCCTTGATGAGGTCCTTATTGCGTATTTGCAGGAGTTCAGTCCTATTGATTTTGAACTTGATGGGCGGGTTTCTGTCGTTGATGAGACGGCTCCTGCGAATAAGCCTAAGCGTGGCTGCAACAAGAGCCGTGAGCTTGCTTAGGGGAGTCATTCGTCGTGTGTATATATACGTATATGTTAACCTACCTTCCTGTATATAACAATTAGAAAGAAATTAGAAGAATTGTGCATCTGTCATCGCTTGGTATGACGATGGCAATGATCAATCACATGTGATGGATGTTCCACCTCAATGTCTCGTGATGAAGTGTCACTTCTAGATATTCGCGGGTATTTGAAGCAATGGAGTTGCGATAATCAAGTAATTCAGTTTTTCCGATGACACTGTCGGGAATATATATATGTTTCAAAACTCCAGGCCCAATGCTCTCTCTCTCTCTCTCTTCTCTTTTTATATGGTATCGTTTCGATCATTTTGCTCACGACCGCTTTTTCTCACCTATTCGCATCGCCCCCGCTCCGGACTCACTTCCACAACTCAAAGAACGCCGATTCAAAACACATAGTCACGTCGATTCGTCAACACTTCCCCTCCATGCCAACCACCACTTTTACCCCTGAACCAGCAAACGGACAACCTTGATGATAACGTTAAAGAACAAACCAAACGTCCCAATCATCATGTAAATCTTTATGAATTCCCACCAATGCTCCGTCTTGACCTCGGTTTCGATGTGTCCCTTGATGCCGGCACCGTTGGCAGGAAATCTACCCGTCGAAATATACTGTTCCATGAGTGCGTCCTTTTCATCCCATCGCTTTCGGAGCCACGCGTCGAAGTTTTCCGCGGTATCGAGCGGAATGTCGGCAACGGCGAAACGGCGCCAGTAGAAGTTGATCGACTTGGGCGGACGACCTCGGAAATATGTGCTAGACAGCGTGAAATAATCCTCGCCGTATTGGCCCCGACTGTTGTCCCAATCAGTAACTACTCAAGACAGCAAGACGTTATGCGGAAAACAACACAACTTACGGGATGCCCTCGTAGGCCACAGTACAGTCGTAGACATAGTCTACAGTCCCCTTGAGCTCGGTAAGGCAGAAGTACATGCCGGTACTCCTCGGCAACATGAGATGCTGCACATCTCGGATGCCTGCCTTGGCAGCCCAGTTGGCCGATTTTCTTCGTCCATTGCCTGACAAGTTCGTGCCCTCGGGGAAGAGCAACAGCCACATGGGATCCAGATAGCTTTTGCCGTCAGGGCCGGTGTGACGGGTCTTGAGCTTCTCAAGGCGATGGGCAAGACGCGGGCGGTCCACTGCCATCTTACGCGACATGAAGATGAAACTAAGAAACATGCATCCCGGACCGATAACCGGGATCCATTTCAGAGACTCTTTGAGAATGATGTAGATGTGACCGTGCATCTGAGGATTGCTGGTGTATCCAACCCACCAGAGATATAACCAGTCTGTATAGATCTGGCGCGGTTCGTTCAGGTTAGCGTTCAAACACAAGCAAAGATGCAAGTCGCCTTACCTGGTGATTGGCGATGAGCACCATGCGCTCCGGAAAAGCACACTCGATACGACCATCAGGAGTCAAGCTCAACTGTCCAGCCACCGAGGCATCGCCGCTGATCCTGATGACGGTGGGAGCCCACCACTGAGTCATGGTGGTGATCAGCAGGCCGAAGCATGCCTTCGTCAAAGACATGTATGCATAGTAGATCTCGCGGTTGAGCAGATAGAGCGGCGCGCCGAGGATTTGCGAGATGTGTATGCTGTGCGCAGGTCAGGACTTGGCTTCTCGCGCCGGGAGACTCGGACGGGGAGGAACATACGTAAGAAGACCAGAGCCAAAATACAGGGTCAAACTAATCGCACGGAAAAAGGCTCTGAAGCGACCGTACTTGGCCTTTCCGGAGGGATGTTCGGTCTTGGAGTTCGGCATGCCGTTATCGACCTTTGCGAATTGTTTCGGGCCGGGTATGTCGGCGTCGGAAGTGGGTGGCGGGCGGTGCCGCAAGTTTGACGTCGCCATGGTTATCGGCGTGCAAGAACGGAGGGGAGATCTCGAATATAGTATATGCTTGGTTATGTTGACTTGATCGGGCGATAGAAAAGCAGGTTTACATGGGCAAGCGCTTGAACCTGACGAAAGTGGCGAGGGTGTCGGAGCGAGCGGGCGATATCTCCAAATTCAGCGGAGGGAAGGCAGTCGGCGAAGGGATTATGCCAAGTTGGGCGCCTAACTGGACATGAAAGAATACCGAAAAATCTGGTGCGGTAAAAAGCACAGGTCAGTAATGAGCGAGCTATATTAGAACTTCACGCCTTAAGGATGCAGGCTGGAAGGCGCGGAATCAGGATTCGCGAGATAAGCTAGAAAAGAAACGAGGATGCCTGATGCCGACCAGGGTAGAAGCGGCACAGATAGGTAGAGATGAAGACGATGTGGGGTTCCGGGCCGTCCAAGGAGCAGACAGCAGACGGCAGACAGCAGACTCGTGCACGTGAGGCTGTGTCGAAGTGCCGAATATAGCGGGCTCGAAATACCGTACCTTAGTTCGCAAGAAGCGTCGCCAGCTACAGTAGCGATGGTGGGGAACGGAGACGCGCGGTGGCCGCAACGGACCGTGGCCCGGGAACTGACGCGAAGACGGTAGACGGTAGACGATAAGATGCTAGATGAAGCCAGGATATGGACAGGATATGGGGATTCCCTCGGGCTCTAATTAATCATTTCTAATCGGGCGAGGCAAGAAAATAAGAAGGATTACTATTGTCTTGCGGATCCAGACAGGCGAGAGTGGCGGGAGTCTAATGAAGCTCCGGAGCCATGTGATATCGAATATGGAGATTTATAATGTACGGAGCACCAATAAGAGCAAGCAAATGAGACGGGGGCAGGTCGAGCGATCAAGGCAAAGCGACAAGACGCAGCGACGTGAGATGTGGATGGTCCCGTGGGTGATTTGGAGAAAGATTTGGAGATGCTCTTGGTCACTGTCACCCCAGTCAAAGTCCACGCTCAGGCTCAGCACCAGCAGCACCGCAGCTTCCCAGCGGCTGTGGGGAATCCTGACCCGAACCGAAATCTACCGCCAACCTTAAGGCTGACATTAGTGTACCTGTACATTTGCGGGTGGTCAGGTCTACCTGGCGGGGCTGAGCTGCGACAGTGCAATTTGCGCCTACTGGGGATGTACCGGCCGTGGTCTCGGCAAGTACTGCTGGGCACTACTGCAGGGCACCGCGCCGATGACGTGAGGCTTGAGCAAATGACACGGAATCGAAGGCAAGAACAATGGACTGGCGGGAATTGACTTTTATAGGCTCGAGACAGCCACGATTGTGAAGATAAGAGGCAGACGGTGATTGGCCGAGAGCATTCGGTAGATACCTCATCAAGATGAAGATAGGAGGGGTGCCGAGGGTGCGTCCTGCGATAGACAGATAGGGACGGATAAGTTGCATGCGCCCACTTCGTATTAACCGCGAAATATGTGTGCAGCCCGCATCCGTGTCCCGTGCCCCGTGTCCCGAGCCAGTCCACCGGCTTCCTATTATTAGCATCGAGGAAATACTTAGCTACGGACCCGTGTCACAGACAAACGACCTAGCATTTCGTCAACTGCTTTGCCTAGGTCATCTACTTATGGTATTCCGTAAAGTTCGACCTGTTGGGCCTCGAGATGTTAGCTAGTTTGCTTAAATAGTGTATAGCCCGGCCGTGCTATAGCCTACCCTCTTCAGCTGATCTACGGAATATGCCCCCGCTAACAGTACGATCTACATAATGAAACAGACCTCTTCTTCTTCTTTTCTCATGATCATCGTACGTCAGGAAGATTTGCCGATGAAAAGGCCCAAGCGTGAGCAGGTTCACATTGCATCGATGCCATGTACTGCACTGCGAGAATCCCGCGTGATGTACGCATTTAAATGGACTGTACAAGCAAAGCAGGTCATCCGTTGTAGAGCATGTTTGCAGTTGCAGATACGGAATCTGTAATCTGTACGGATTTACCTACCGTAACCCGCACGGCGTGTGATCCGTATTACGGAAAACAGTTGGAATGGAAAGTGCCTGCGACGGATTGTAATTGCACGCCGCCCCGCGCTCAGATAGCTGGCTCCACTGCTGAGATCCTACCGTACTGTGCAGAAAACGGGCCGGTGATTATTGCTGGGAACGTCCCATTAAATACATATTAACCCATAGATGAAATATTGACTCGCCCAGCGACAAATCGACCGACCTGCTCTGTTAGCTTGCCCCTTTCTTATTGCGATGATGTCGCATCATTTTCATTCATCAAAGCCGCGAGCGTCGCTTATTATTATATAGCGCTTGCTGTGTATGCCCGTAGAGTCGAGAGTCCGAGACGCCGGTCTCTCTTATCCACTGCCGTCCCGTTTTTCATGTAGACTCCTCCATCTAGACTCTACCTACTTACAGAGTAGATTCTCCCCAAGGCGTTAGGTAGTTTCAGTAACGTCGTCTGCATGAAGAGTTGAGTGACAAAGTGGTCAGTTCCCGTCATGAAGGTAACCGTTGACCACTTATCCTACCCGGCGCGGTCGAGTGGCTCCGGCGCCAGCACCAGAACCAACACGAGCAGCAGCAGCACCTCCAGCACCAGCTGCAACAACACCAATGGCCCTCTCCACGTGTTGATCTACTTCGTACCCGGCAACCCAGGCCTCATAGGCTACTATGCGCCCTTCCTCGCCGCCTTAAGGAATCTACTCGACGCTAACACGGCCCTCAACCCCATCAGATTCCACATTTATGGCCAGAACCTCTCCGGCTTCGTCGACGACGACCACGAGCCCTTCACCTGCAAACGGAAACCCTTCGACCTGGAGCACCAGATCAAGCACACCCTAACTGGCGTGAGTAGCCTGCGCATCGAGTCGGGCCCGCGCAAAGGCGAGCCCTACGACAACGTGCTGCTCATCGGCCACTCCGTCGGCTCGTACATCGCGCTGGAGACATACCACCGCGTCGTCCGGGAGCCCACGCAAGCGCCCCATCTCAAGCTCGCATCGGGCATCTTCCTGTTCCCCACTATCGACCACATCGCCCAGTCGCGCAGCGGCAAGAAATTGAACTTGTTGCGCCGGACCCCGCTGCTGGGCCGAAGCGCGCATCGCATCGCGCAGGGATTCCTGCGTCTCTGTCCGTATAATGCCGTCTATTGGATCGTGAGGAAACCCATGGGTTTCCCGCCGCATGCGGCCGATGTCACTACGCGTTGGTTGAAGAGTCGCGATGGGGTTTGGCAGTCGCTTCATCTTGGCATGGGTATGTGCCTTTCTTTTTCATCGTTTTCAACTCCCCTTCACCAAAATATAAAACCTAACCCCCTCATCAGACGAAATGCGCGTAATATGCGAAGACAAATGGGACGACGAGATCTGGGAGATAGCCAAAGACGATGCTTCAGACGCGCCCGTGACGAAAAAGAGACCACCGCCTAAATTCTTCTTCTTCTACGGCGAGAAGGACCACTGGGTCTCAGACCGGCACCGCGACGCCTTTATCAAGAAGCGGTCGGCGCAAGTCGAGCGCACGCGTCTCATTATCGACGACACGAAGATCCCGCATAGTTTCTGCATCGGTGAGTTTTTTATTTCTCTTTTTTTTCTTTTTGTGGTTGACTGAGTTGTGTAAATGAATGAGTCTAACGCGCAAGCAGAACACAGCGAATCCGTCGCTATCAAGGTCCATGCCTGGATCAGTGAGATGTATAAACAGTTCTGCAACTAATAGATAATCAACTCGACCTCAGCTCCCCTGTATTCTTCTATCATGTGTGCGCGCCGATCAGGACTTGATGCGTCTATTTTATATACCCCTATACACCAGAAGAATAGAATGAAAAACATGGAAATAATAGATCAAAAAGAATGAAAAGAATGCAAGAAAGACAGGAAATGGCATTGAAGAACCAAGTCGCGTGCGTAACGGTCAAGATATATACCTACCTACCTAATTCATATTTTCTCCTCATACGAGTATGTTTGAGTGGTGTGTGTTGTCAGGATATTCCATGGCATGCAAGACGAATCTACGATGGACACAGGAATTCTATATTCTTCATTTGATCAATAGTCGAGTCAACGCAGGCGTGACAGCCATGCTGTTGTGTCAAATACTTTATACTTGAATTCACGTTTAAGTCGAAAACAAAGATAGAGATATGCAACACGGTACTGGGTCATTATGTTCTGGATTCCGTCTCTACCAATGGGTAGACGCAATAACATTTATCCTACAAATGTCAAGAGGCTACGCCAGGATGCACTCGAAACCGAACCATATCCGTTACAATCCCATTGACGCATGACCATGTCTATCCCGTAGAACCATGAAGAAAGAAGGGAAACGGTCCTTTCCAGCCCGTCAAAACACGCCGTCGCAGAGTAAGCCGCTTACAAGGCAATCATGGCAGCACCAGTACCCATCGCGACGAGCATGTAGAGGCCGACGGCCAAGCTGCCCATGGAGAGCACGGGGCCAGAGGGCATGAGGCCAGGGGCGGCACTGTCAGTGTTGCCGGGGTTGGATCCGGACGAGCCAGAGCCGCCACCAACGCTAGCAGTGGCAGTGGCAGCCAGAGCCACGGCAGAGCTGGCACTCGCGAGAGGAGCTTGGCAACTACGTAGGGGACGATGATTAGCATAAGCGAAGAAAATTGTGAAAATAAGGAGGTCTACTTACGAGGGCTCAACCTTGCTCTTCTGGATCTCAGCAGCGCTGTTGAAGTCGCAGGCAGTGCTGGCCTGACCCTGGTTCTGGTAGTAGGCATCAAGGACGTGACCGAGCTGCTCCTTGGCGTTGCACATGCTGTAAGGGCCGTAGATACCAGACTCGGCGTCGGCCTTAATACCGGCGCAAGCCTTGGGGTCGTTGGAGCAGATGTAGCCAAAGATATCACCGTAATCCTTCTCGTCGAGGTCGCTGACCGGGGCGCAAGAAAGCGACTTGAACATGCAGTCACAGAGGGAGCTGTCGGGGGTAGGGGGCAGGTAGGCGGCGGCTTGCCAGTCGTCGGAGATAGGGGGGCAGGCAGCGGGGGTGTTGGTAGGCTTGTAAGCATCCATGGAGGTCGAAGAGGGCTCGACAGCAGCCAACTTGGATCGGAGAACATCGTAGTTCTTCATGGTCTTGGCGCTGTCACCGTTGAGCTTGACGACACCGTAGTCGTTCTTCTCCTCGAAGTACATGTAAGCAATGCCACCGCTGAAGACAGGGGTCATCTTGTCGGAGTAGAGAGCGGTAGTATCATCCCAGAGACGGCCCTCAGCACCGCCGACAGTGTTGCAACCGTATTCGGCGAAGAAGACAGGGACGGAGTAGTTGGAGAAGAAGTCGACCTGGACGTCATAACCGGACTCCTCGTAGCTGCTCTTACCGCACCAGGAGTAGATGTTGTAACCCCAGAAATCAATGGCCGCGTCCTGGTCGCCGCAGTTGAAGTACTGGGCCATGTGAACACGAATTTCAGAGTCATCGTTGGCAGCATAGCCAACACCCATCCAACGGCCGCCCTTGGACATCTTGTCGGCAATGTACTTCTTGGTGTCACGGGTAGCAGCCTTGACAAAGGCAGAGGCATCGGCTGGAGACGGGCAATTAGTTGACTACACGACGACGGGACAAAACATGTATAGCCAGCCAGGCTACCAGACAAGTTACGAGGACATCCTTGACTCACTGTTGGTGGCATTGTTGGTGACTTCGTTGCCGGCGAAGAAACCAATGACGTTGTCGTACTTGGAGAGGTTGTCAACAACGGCCTTGTAGCGGTCATACAAAGCGACGTTCCAGGCAGGCGAATCGCGGTTGATGGACAGGGCAGGCTCGCCAAGATCGGAGATGACGTAGATTCCAGCGTCGTCCAGCAGCTTCATGCAGGCCGAGTGGTCAGACTTGGGGTCGATAGCATAGGTTCGAATGGTGTTGACGCCAAGCTTCTTAAGAATGGGGATATCCCGCTCGCAAGTCTTCTCATCGGCCAGAGGGTCGATGTACAGGCTGTTGTCCGATTCGCCACCGGCATCAGCGCCAGCTGCCTGCTGGTAGGCGATACCCTTCAAGAAGAACTGGTCGCCACTCTTGGTGAAGAACTTGGTTCCCTGTTTTCCAAAGCACACCGGTCAATCTATGTTCAGAGAAACCTGAACGGGATCAGGAGACAATGGGAATCCAGGACAGAAACCCAAGAGTCCATGCATGTCTAGGGATGCTCACCTTCATGACAATGGGCTCCAATGCGGCATTGGTAGCGGCCATCAACATGGTCGAGGCCAAAGCTGTGCGTAGCAAACCCATGATGATGGTAGGATCTGAGTCGTACTAAGATTAAGATAGGTAGTTCGTTGAGTATTAGGCGTGTGAATTGTAGTTATAGCAGACTCCGATATCTCAGGCAGAGTCTACAGCTCCCTTCCTTGCGCAAGACACGTGAAAAACGAAGGGCGGGTGGGCGAAGCGAAGGTGCGCGAGGGCAGCGTCGAACAGCGGAACAGAAAAGACTTAACGAGTGTCGGGTGGATTCTACTTCCTAAGGATGAAAGACGTGCAAGAAAATGTCACAGTCTCCAGGATTGGGAAGAAAAGTCACAAAAATGAGAGACTGAAAAAAAGAGGTGAATTGGGCTTTGCGAGAGGAAGTTGTTGTAGTCGGCAGAAGGGGGCGAGGGAGAAGGGTTAAAGTAAGAGCAAAGAAACAGGAGATGGCCTATCCCGGTTACCGTCCCTCGTAGTTTACCGGGAGGCGCGCGTTATCCCCTATTGAATCGGCTGTATTCCGTGGCCACTGGCACTGTACCGCCACAGGCACGGCATGCTACGGCCCACAGTGCCTGGAGGGCGAAATACCGCAGGTGCCGCAGGTACATCACCCCGACGGACACATTTGCCCCAGGTGCGTTGCATCTCGTCCACTGCTTGCACGTCCAAATTGTCCCAGGGCGTAGGCGAGCATCTCAGGGACCCACTCTCGTACTTAAATGTTGGTGGAGCCCGTAGGGTCGAGAAATTGCCTTACCGTAGCGTGCGAGGTAGGTACGAGCGCGCTAAACTAGACTAGGTAGGCACGCTATCTAGAACACGGCATCCAAGTGGATAAGATGCTGCCTTTCCGTACGGCGCTAGGGTAGATCCGGTTAGCGGCCAGCCTGGCGCGCATAACACTTTTCTGAGCTGATTTGGTGGACGTCTCAGCTACAGATTGCGGAATATTTCTTGCACTAATCAGGTATAAATGTCTACTTATTTAAGTCAGGCAGTTAATGCAGAATAGTAAATCGCGCATATGATTGGCTCGAGGCAACTGCCAGGGCACAAATGGTACCTGATTCAGGGCTGGCATCTGACCCCCTTTTTCGGTGGCGCACTAACCATATAAGGCAAGAGGGCTGAGCGCAGGTGAGCAAAAAGCCAACGTCCTGTTTGAACTCCTTCATGTGACGAAGCACTGCAATTTGAGCTGGATCGACGGAATCCTTATCAATGCTGCTCTCTCTGTCTGCTACCATCATGCGGCGTCAGGTATGCCCGTAATATATATACACACAGGCCCCTTTTGACGAAGGACGTATTCCGTGCCTGTAGACTGCACAGCCTCCGTCTCCTCTCCATTTTCCAGATCCTGAAACTGCCTACTCGCTACTTCGTTTCATGGTGTAAGCCCAATATAAATGGCCCAGCCTAATCCGTAGATCTTGGCCGATCCATCGTCTTGAGGCTAACAGCGACGACTAATTGGGCCTAGCTTATACGAAGTGGTGTGGGTGCTCGGCGTACTGTGCAGCATTCGTCAATCAACTGTGTGGATACTGTTCATCTACAAGACGCGCACTGTACGAGACTGTGTTCGCTTAGGCATTTCATTCGACGTCAATTCAAGACCACAACCATCGCGAAACTTCCATAATCCATGCTCGGCGAAAGAAAAAACGAAGGCATTGCGTATATCTTACGGTACGGCTGTTCATTAAAGAATGAAACGGGAAAAGCACTTGAATTGTGAGCTCTATCTGTCTAGTTTATAGGAAACCCACCTCCACATTCCAGGAGACACCGCCTGCGACGACACTTACGTGTTTCGTCAAATTTGGTCATGTCGATCTCTATAGCTCGCTCGCCTCCTCTGATATCCGCATCCAGCCAAGGCCACGCAGGGACTCCGTCCTCTCGGCAGGGAAATAGCAGACACCCTTGGCAGAAATAGTCGCTAGAGGTCGCAGACGATAGGCCGTTACAGGTGATCGTCGTCTTCGTCACTCTCCACAACAAATGCAGCCGAGCCGTTAGTGAACTTGGGCTCCATGTACTCCGGCATAGGCGCAACGGGGTACTGCCGGTTCACTATTCGTTTGGCCTTCTGTCCGAATGATGCCTCCCAAGGTGTCTTCATCGACTCGGGGATCTCCCATGCAAGGTCTTCGTTCCGGAGCCAGAGACGAATGAGGTGGCGAGTGGCCAAGCCGGTGTCTTGATACGACTCACGTGCATGGAGCACACTCCAGTTGTTAATGAACACCATATCCCCCTGGCAAGTTGGTAGCCGCACTTGCTGCGCCCTCGCCGTTTGCTGCAGCAGGGCCAAGGCTTCTTTCTGTGCCGGCCGCAGATCCGGGATTCGCCCATACGCAACGGCCGGGTGAGGGCCGATGCGAGCCGGGTCTGCTGACATGACAAGATTCCCCGAATGAAATCCCAGGAGCGGAGCGAGGACAAACGGCGAGATACCGCGAATCGAACTAAGGGTGTCAATTTATGAGCACAGATTGCCCCCATTAAGCGAGAGTCTTACGAAAACGTGGTAAGGGAATACGTATTACTTACACCTGCACAGGCCAGTCGTGCCTTGCCAAGTCGTGCACGGCCCGAGGGTTGGACTTCATCATGGCCCTATATACTGCCGGTACCGATGCTACATATGTTCCGCCGCCCTGAGCAGCGCAGTTGCGGATATGCATGGCCAGTATATCGCATCCCATGTCGTTATGAAAGGGCTATATGGAAGCATTAGCACCACGTCGAATACGTTCGTAAACAGCCGGGTCCTTACGAGGCTATTATTTGTATGAATTCCGTGGCGCCTCTCGCGGGGAACCAACCAGGAACTGGACTCGTATACATGGGCTGCATGCAATGTTCAGTCGAGCTTCGAGAAAGGTTCGCCTCAGGTCTACTCACTCAACATGGCGCCTTTGGGATTCTGCACACCTCTCTGCCCACCGATATAGCTAGCAAGACCGAGAAACATGATGACGTTGACTTCTGCCGAGTAGGATCCTGGCATGAGACCTCTAACGATACACAAGCCACTTCCTCGGTGGATCTCGGCTGCGCAGCCATTCAGTCGAGGGCCCAAGACAGGGAGCGGAAAGGTGTCGCGAGTAACCTCACTTCCATCGAGCCCCAGGCCTATCAAATCAACATAATTTCCCTTTGAAGGTGGAGCGTTGGGTCTTGTCCGTACCGAGGAAGTGATGCACAGCTTGCTCCACCTCGGCCACATCCAATGGGCATAGCTCAACAATCTGCGAATCAAGTGAGGCGTTTTCTTCCCCAGACCAGACCATCGGGCCCTGGATGATAGGAGGGAATCCCAGTGGTGGTAAGGCAGTGGCCTCATTCTGACAAGGCGAGTGCACCGAATATTCCGGTTCGTCGTGGTTGGTCCAGCTGGGAAGGTGGCTGAGGCTGCAAGGAACCCCGGGGAGGATTTGGGCTGCCATTGCTTCCCCTTCGAAAATGTAGTCAGGTGTTCGAGATACTATGGTGTGAGCTGAGCAGACCCAGAGTTGATCATTGCCGACAGCAGCTTATTATAGGATTCGTCAAACCACCTGGACTTGTTCGTCGAATCCCAGTACGCCCTATCTTCCGATCAGGGATCATGTCACCAGTGCTCGCGAATCAGAAGCACTATTCCATTCCATTCTCTGGACGCGTGCCGCATAGGCAACATGCAGGATTCCACCATGTGGCATGTGGCATGTCGAAATATGAATAGTAATCAACGACATGGTGAACAATGTCGCAGCATGCCTCCGTATTCCCGACATTACCGACACAAACACACCGTGCCACATCCCACGATGTATACGACGGTCAACCTGGTTATTGCAGCGTCGAAAACCTGCCGTCCGGAACGATGTTACTAGCCGTGCCGTCTGGCGGATAGCGCCCAAGCTACGGAACATGACGTTCGCATGGGCAACCAGGTACTCGGTTGAAAATATGGTACAACCTGACTAGAGCATGTGTCAACGAAGGACGGCTATACTCGTGGGGACGTTGTTATGTATCCCTCCTCTGTCCTGCAGGGAGAAGCCTCAGACTGTGTGGCAGGTGGAAGACCACGCCTGGTCTACCGCTCACGCGTCAGGGGAGAGACATTGCCATCGCCAACGAAGCGATTGGTGAAGAGTCGCGATAGTAATCATCATTGAAGAGCTACTTTAGCTCCGCGCCGTGTCCCGGTGTGAGATTCTTCTGCTCCCCCTAAAGGTGGCGAACCTGTCACAAGCATCGACATCATGGTTGAACATCGTTTCCGAGCGCCCGGTACGTGGTGATATGACCGGTGACCAAATGGCGCATTGGTGAGTATCTTTGCATCAACTTCAAGCTCACCTTTGTACTAGTACCTATGAGGATAACAGGTATTCCGGACGCGACGGCTTCCGTGGCGAGCTGATGGAGTTACATAGAGTGCGAGGTGGAAAACACGGCTAAGGATTTTCGCATTGACTTACGAGTGCGGGTTGAAGAGACCAGATGCCGGAAATGTCACCCAGATGAGATCCCGAACTTCCTTTTCTAACGGCCGAGAGACCATCAATAAGCAGGGTATATATTATCATTATTGGCCCTTGTGAAACCACGATAATGCGGCAATACGGTACCGATACCCGGAGCACAGGCCGTCATAGGGTTACCCTCATAGGGTTACCCGTCTAGGTATTCTTCTCGAGGGGGTGAGAGAAGAACAGGGCTGGGGCCATCCTGGGCCAAACACGTTGTTGCTGTCGGTTGGAACTTGGCGACAGGGAATGGCCAGCCGACACATCACAATCGATACCTAATGTTGAGGTTGGTGGCGGCGGCTCTTTTGCTTTTTTTCTTTTCTCTTACGCACGATGAGATGAAGGCGCTGGCCAAGCACGAGAGATAGGGCCGACGTCGAGTTCGGAAAAACGACGAGGGGATTGACTCACCGAGGTGCGGTCCTGACTGACTTGCGAGAGGGGGGTGAGAAGCGGAATGAAAAGGGGGGAGAGACAACGGGGGGGAGTGCCCTTCGTGTCATTTGTCTCTGCCAATCTCAGGCGATACGAGCGAGTCACGACCCCTCAGCATTTGCTGGTGTTTGTCATCCCAAAGCCCCAACCCTAACTGGACTCAGGTTCAAATCCCCTTACACAGCCGCTCCTTTCCATCGCCAATATTTATGGTGTTTGTAATCCGTAGTGTAGCATTTTGTACCATCCTGCACGGGCTTTTATGTACGTACGGGGATCTCCAGGCTGGCTGTCAAACTCGATATTCTGCTTCTTCCTGTACCCTTCTCGTCGGGCCAGCGCCGTAGATTTCCCAGAGAAGCAATCCGACTGCGTACGACTCAAAGCCTCCCGTTTGTTCACCGGTCGAAGGCGAGCGAGTCAAATTACTCCGTGCCGTTCTCCTTGTTGCCTGCTACCCAGCCAGGTAGGTCGTGGCCGTGGAAGGGGAACGCAGAAACAGAAGTACATTCTCTACGTGTGAAGCAGGCTCGGTTCCCTTTACCCGGTTTTCGAGACAGGCAAGACTTCGATGCTCTGCACGTACGGCTAGATCCGACTCCCGCAGCTGATTCATCTCGTGGTCTCAGAAGGCTCCTGTCATGTCTGCCTCGTCGTACCAAACACCTGGTGCCGGGGTATCGGCAATCAACCAGCTGACCAGGAAGAGGGCCCAAATAGCAGACTGCCATCCGTCTGCGAGGGAGAAGAGACCGAAGCCAAAGTCACTTTTGCCATTGCTGTCACCCGAGTCCTACATGAGAGAAAACGAGGGCGTCCACGGTCATACACCCTGGGGAGATCCAAGTAGGTGCAGCCCGGCCATGTTGCTGGGATCACGAGCTGGTTGGGATCAGCATGATGTGGTTGCATCAACGACAGGCCCGAGCTTTGCGACACACGACATAGATCTCCTTGCCATCCCGGCGCCTTCTGCAGAGTTATCCTTCCCGATCTTCACCCACGGTATTCTGGGTAGCGGCGAAACTGATGATGGCAGTGACGGCCGTTTGAATGGTGACGCTCTCTCTAACAAGCCTCTCAAGAAGTGGCCAGCTTCTACTGCTGGCATCGCTCCTCCGCCGTCTCTTCCTCCCACTTTTATGAGTCCTCTGAGCCACCCGCCTATGTCTTACACGGATGTCCACACCCACGCACACACCCAATCGACGGACTCGATAGAGCCCTTCTCTCCGAGAAGCAACGTGGTCGAATTCGCCCCAAGTTTCACAAACCCTTATGATTTCATCAACGCGTCCTACGGGCCCCTCCTCGTCGATATTGCTGCGACACCAGCGTTACTACATGGGAAACTACCCGTGTCCGGGGATGAAACCTCGATATCTACCTTTGCCCTGCACGGCCATCCTGGATATGTACCCAGCGCAGACCAGTATCTAGGCGAGGACGACTCGCGCATTTTCGCCGATCATCACTCGTGGTATGGGCAGGAAACATCCGAACCTTCTCTTGCCCTCGCGGCTCCCCATCTCCCACCCATAAGCCGTGCATCTTTCGTGGGTGAACTGAGATTCGAGGGCGTCCCCAAAGCACCCAGTGCCGCACTTGCAGGACCTGGTTTCCACTCCCAGACGGGCATAGTGAACGAGAAGAAATCCGAGAGACCGCGGCGTCCCCGAGGCCAGTTACCGCCCAAGGATCGCGAGGAGACAAGTAAGACACGGAAATGGAAAGCTTGCATTCGCTGCCGGATGCAGAAGATCCGGGTAGGTTATCAGAAAGACTGTGCAAAAAACTGTTAGCATGTCACACGAGCTGATGCCCCAGAGCAGTGCATACCCGACCCCAGCAACCCCGAGACGGAATGTTGTCTATGCTGCAGGAAGATCCTCATGCTCGAGACCAAGAAGGTCATACACAGAATCCCATGCTTTCGATGGAACCTCAACGAGGTCGTTCTCTTTCGTGTCGGGGGTTTGGGTCTTACGAAACGATGGGCGGGTTTACGCGTCGAGAACATCGACTCTTGTGACTGGGTCAATGAACGGGTCGTCACCATCGGCGTGCGCATCACGAAATTGCCTTGTGATCCCATTCCGCTCAAGGTGCGGAGATTCAAGCCCAACAGTACGGACGTTCAGCACCGCTACTGGCGAGATCAGACAACCGATAAGTCTTTGGTCATTACCATGCCGGCCTATGCTCTAGCCGATGTCAACTCCACGTCGGAAGATTACCGCCGGTATGTCTGGCAGAATGCAGAGGAGGCCATTCGTCGATTCGTGAGAGACCCCAGCGTAGACGAATGTGTGAGACAAACTTTTTCCATCGCGTAAGTCATGCATGCTCCAATACTCGGGCGTTGACCTCGTGGAGGCACATGCCCCTATCCGTTCGTTTCGGCCCGCGTATAGATTGGAGAAAGCTGCTGATGCCAAGTCCTCATGTCTAGTTTGCGTCATGCCGCCCGAGCGGCACATAAAGAGTATGGGAGGGTGAAAGGAGATCCAGCGAAGCTGTTCCGTAACTATTTCCGGCTATGGCTTGCTTCTCGTAAGTTCCTTTTGTGTTAGGGGAAGATAATCTGAATCCGTAGGCGGACTAACAGGCAACAAGGCTTTACTCTCGGGTCTGCGTACGTGACCGATGGCTACGAAGACTTGGAGGGTACAGCGCCGACGCCTCATTACGGCGGCAAGAAGTTGCAGTTTTTGTCGAGGATGATAACCGCCCAGTTTGATTCGATCGGATATAAACATGTGCTCGTTAAGCTGAAGAGAGAGGTGCTAGACGAGCTGTGGCTTCTGATGCAGAAGCGCACGGACACCACATTCTTCACAGTCTATCTGATTGTGTTCATGATGTTGCATGAGATCTCGGTCGCCTGCCAGGACCGGCGGAGACGTGCGAAAGAGCAGGGGCTCTCCGTAAGTGACTAGTCAAACGGGTCATTCCGTCTCACATCCGACGCTAGTTGCTGCCGTTGGCCAAGCTTACGCAGGGTGATAGACATACTACGATCTCGAGGATGCCACGGCCAAGATCAAGCATGGGGCGGACATCATTCTGGGTCACTGGCACTACTATAAAGGTGACCTCGATCCGCTCTCGATGAGCGAAAGCAGCATCACCAGATGCTTTGGAACGGACTCGGCCGATGAGGTCAGGCTCCTCATGGCAACATGCCGGAAATATGCACAAATGCGTGAGTCTGAATCCTTTCGCTCCATCATGCTCAACTAAGCGGCAGACTGCCCAGACTGGTCAATATGAGCTAAAGGAGTACATACTCGTGCCTAGGAAATGACCCGAACAGCGACGGCAATTGGGAGGATGAGCCTCTCTATCTCGTATCGCGCATGTTTGAGCACAACTGGCGGCCTTTATAGGAAGTAGAGTCGGTGACGGTGGTCATGGTGGATGGACCATGACGGTAATGGCCCGAGGCAGACGTGATTTCAAGCCAATATATGACATCGATTCGGAATACCCGAGTGGGTTTTTCTTTTGCTTTTGCTTTTTCCTCTCGCTGTTTCCCTCGCACAGTCTGTCTCAGTTTCGGTCTCAGTCTCAGTGATTTTTCACCTGGTCGATTCTTTTTTTGCTTTTCCCTGCTACTACTGGTTCCCCTTGCTCCGTCTGTGTGTTTTGCTTTTGTTTGTCGTATTCATTTTCTCATGGCCGTCAACGGGGAGGATGATCTGAGTTGAAATGACGAGTCACTGAACTGAGCTGAATTGGTAGTTGGCAGTGTTGATCCTGGTCAGTAAATCTTTGGCAGTATTTTCGCCTACCTACCGTCACTTGTCACGCTGCTTTCTATTCGTACTTACGACCGAATATACAATAAACAGAGGTAATTCTTGCCTGCTTTTCTATCTTCTGGGTCATATTGTCTGATCACCTGTCTATGCGTCGGTGTTCTCGTGGCTCTCTGTGATCGGCTTTGCTTCGTTGTTGTGAATTCACGCCAACCCAACGACTGTCTCTTTCACAGCAAAGTGAAGTGGCTGTAGTAGGATGAGGGCGCGGGATGAGATGATAACGAGCTCTAGTGCGCCACTGCGATCAAACCACTTTCATGTTTGTATGCCATGACCCCCGAATAGAATGATCAAGAGTATCTTGAACAAAGATCGACAGTGAAAGAAGACACACGTTGAAATAATCGGTAAGAATCTTGAAGACCGGCAGTCGTGTCCCAGCATTCCGTACGGAATACACATGTCACGGGTGATCCGGAGCCGGCGGGATGAGCGGCATAAACCGTAGACTCCGTATCCGTATCCGTTAGGTACGGGTTATTGACGGATTACGACTGCTAACACGTATCGTACCTAATCCGTAATTCGCAAAGTGCGTCGTTCTTGCCAGAATTTCCACGATCGACGGGATGTGCGGACAAACCAACGTGAAGGTGGAAACCACCTGGCAACGCTCAGCCTAACAGCCGCCGGCTTCCGCAGCCCCACCTGCCATGCTCTAGCGCCACGTTTAGCCCCGCAGGGACCCTGTAGGTGCCGCCAAAGTCGCCAGATTGCTTCATGCTGTCTTGACAGTCCGGAAACTGTATGGTCACAACTCACACTCTCTTCTACCTACAACACACCTCGTTGAACACCATCATTCTCACACGTCTTGTCTTCACTTCGCATGATTGGTGTTGACCGCCCGATTGTTCTTGAGAGACAATAATAACAGTCACGCACGTAAACTCACCACACCTAATCCGTGCCGTCTCAAGAACAATACCGAACCAAAGCGGCGAAGACACCCGCGACGCGAACAAGACATCAACACCAGCTTCACCGCTGAGCACCACAACGCGCTCGCCGCATCCCAACAAAACCAATCCATCCAAAATGTCCGAACAAGACTTCTTCACCTACTACCCCCTCACCATCGACCCCGAAACCCACCACGTCTCCACCCCCTCCCAATCCCGCACCCTCAAAAAAGAACTCGACGGCCTCAACGACCTCCACGCCGGCTTCCGCCTCGCCCTCGACTCCCCCGACGCCGTCCCCCCACCCCCCGTCCCCGTCAACCCCAAGCGCTCCGCCGCCGTCAGCAAGCTCCGCGACCAGGGCAACGCAGAGCACCGCAAGGGCCACTACGACGAGGCCATCGCCTTCTACACGCAGGGCCTCGAGCTCGCGCTCGGCCGGCCCCTCTGGGAACCGCAAGGGCTCGTGCGCGAAGAATGCTCCGCGCTCTACGCGAACCGCGCGCAGAGCCACATTGCGATCCAGGCGTGGCCGCAGGGGGCCCTCGACGCGGAAGCCAGCGTCGAGTGTAAGCGCGCGGGCAATAGTAAAGCCTGGTGGCGGCGCGGCAAGTGTTTGATGGAGATGGGACGCCTTGATGAGGCGTCGGTTTGGTTGCAGAAGGCGCTTGAACTTGAGGGCCCTGAGACGGAACTTATGGCGCTTTTGAAGGAGGTGCAGACGAGGTTGCTTAAGACGAAGGATGTTGTTGCTGCTGCTGCTGCTGCTGATGCTGGTACTGCCGAGTAGTTCTTGGGCGGTGAGCAAGGCGGTCGCGAGGGCGCGGAGATGACGACGACGGGGAAGAAGGGTGCTAGGAAGAGGAAGGCGCAGAAGAGGAAGAGGAAGGCGAAGCAGAATAAGGATGCGTAGATGTTGGCGTGTGTGTGGTTGAAGATTGATTTTCCGCACGCACGACTGGCTATTACTGCTACCTATTGCTGTTCTTTCGTTATTGTACTCATCCTGTCACAACTCTCAACTGGCCGAGAGACGATGGCATTTAATCAGTACATGGACGCGCCTTGTTGTATGTACGTTGGGAGACGGGAGGGAGGAAATGTTTGAGTTTTGCAGGATCATGAGTGTGATTTACACAACACGACCATTCACACATGGATAGAACGGGAGCAGAGAGAGAGAGAGATGTGAGCAAAAAGATGCTTCATATTATAATAAGCACGTCGACATAAGGTCGGCGACGAAACGAGAGCTAAATAACAAAAACTACCCATAAGTTCCCCCTGATAGTCATGTCCGAGTTCGTTTGTTTTTCCCTGTGATTTTTTGACAGAGACGCCAGGAGAACTCGGATGTACGGATATTTCCCTTAACCTGTTGAACCCCCTTCAACAGCCCGTCGTAACCAATAAGATATGTGAAGCAGAACCAGAACCCCTTTGCTGGTAGGTACAAATGACAATACAGTAGAGATGAGGAGGACGGCTGAAGACTGTCATTGTCGAGATTGTTGCAATGTAGACCGTGGGTATTTCCTGCCCTCCCCCCATAAACAACAACAGCGTAGTCGTCCTCTTTCCTCAATATGCGAGGGAATAGCGATAGGAAGAATGGACCATTCTTTCGTCCCCTCAATTCATGCACTTTTGTGAAGGGGTCCTCTGTGCGCACGGCATTGTATGTATGTATAGGGCCAGTGCGTGAGTATCCAGTCCCGATCTGCCATGAGACGAAAGGCAGCCAGAAGCCATGACAAGAAGGAGAGCCAGAGGGATGGATATACGGTCTGGATGATATTGCCGTTGTTGAATTGGTATGGAAATGATGTTTTTGGCGTATGCTCACGGGCCCTTCTTCCTCTTATATCGAACCATAACTCGCTCGCTTTTCGCCCTTCCCAATTCATTAAGAAGTTCACTCTCGCATCCTTCATTGGGCTTCCTTCTCCTTCTCACCAAAACTCGGCTTCCGCGGCCGCATCTCGGCGTCCTGGCCCGTCATGCGGCGATCAAGCGCGCGGTCGAGCTTCGCGCCCAGTGCCAGCTTGCCGAAGTTCTCCGTCTTCTCCTCGGAGAGGAGCACGCGCTGCTTCGTGAGGGCCTTGTTCTCCATGCGAGCGAGGCCGCTCTCTATGTTGCGGATCTCGGCGTGGGCGGAGTCATTGGTCTGGAGGGTGGGCGAGAGGGAGGGCGCGGCGCTGTAGGTGCTGAAGCGGAGGGAGGCGCGGGGCGAGCCAAGCTGTGGTTTGGAGAAGAGGTCAGACTTGGTGGTGGTTGTGTGATTTTGCTGCGAGCGAGGCGACGAGGCTTTGTTGTGGCGTGGGAGGCTCATGATGGTTTTTGGCGAGGCGGATTTGCATGGCACGCTCGGCGTAGGTCGGGAGTGACGCGAAGTAATAAAGAACCTCTGGGTTGGACGTACTGACGGAGTCATGATAGGACGGGATGAGTCTAGGGAGGTACGCATTTTGAGGGATGGGGGACTAGTAGGTAGATAGTAGGTGCACGCCACCAGGTACAAACACGAGGGAGGCGGGAGGCGGGAAGGCGAGAAAAGCGATAGGCGATGTGTGATTAGTGACGGGGACTTGTTTGTTCGGTTTGTTTCGCGCGTGACGAGTGCGTTTCTCTTCGTTCTTTGTTTGTCTGGTCTGGCGGGCGGGCTATTTTTGGACTGGGACTGGGAGGCTCCTGGATCCGGCGCGGTTGGGGCACTTGGGATGGTGTGGGATTTTATCTAGCTCGAGGCAGGCGAGACAGATAAAGGAATGGGTTGATGGAGGAATGACGAAAATATGAATGGGTAGGTGTAAGTGGTTGGCTGGATGGATACGGAGGAGACGAATAAATACTCCGGGCAAGAGTAGTCCGTGAAGTAGTAGGAGGAGGAACGGAATGGGTGGGCTGGCTATAATAGTAGGGCAGAGAACGAGCAAGGATGGGATATCTTGGGTAAACGATTCCGTATTCCGTACGATACGATAATAGATAGGTAGTATTATGCCGTAAGAATTAAGGTGAAGGAAGACGGTGGCCACTAGCAGAGCAGCAGTTGTCACTTGATCGATGGAAGAGAGGAGGGAAGTCGAGAAGGGCACTATTCTGTCAGGGAAGGACCAAAATAAGAACGAGATAAGATGCGCTCAATCAAAACAGGGCGTGCAAGGGAAGAGAAGGGAAAGTTGCAAGAGGAACGGGACCTGGCTTATTCCCTGTTTTCCAAGGCTACAGCCGTAAAGTACGGATTACGGATTGTTTCTGGTACACAAATCGAGCGAGTGTTCTTCGGTCCAGGCCATCTCCGCGCGTACTCTGTACATGCGTTATACATGGCAGCCGCTATGTTTCCGTCGTATGCAGTACGGGACACGCACCGTATGGCGGGCCGGGCAGTGAAAACGGGGCCGCAATGGAGCTGCAAATCGTACTGAACTTGGTACCTGCACTGCCACATGAATTCTGCTTGGTTTCAAAGTATCTCTGCCGACATGAATCTCAAGGAAGGTGAAGACAGTCAGTTGCGGCATTCGATGAACTCCGCAAAGCCAGCATTCCGTATGCCGTACTCCGCGAGTGCTTCACGAGTAATAAGCCGTACGGAGTTGTCTCCAGACGGTGTTTCTCGTACGAGAAACCGTACCAGAACTGAATCGCACGATGCCCATCGACACGTGTCAGCACGCACTAAAGCACTAGCAGACGCACTACGAGCCTGCACCACACGTGTAGCTGCGAGCACACATTCCGTACGAGCAGGGCAACTCCAACATCAATGATAGAAACGGTTGGCATTTCTGTACGGATACTAATCTGTACTTAACACTCGGGATGTCTGTAATGAGCATGGATGTCAACGTATTCTTATCATCGATCTTATGGTCGAATTCATGCATCGAATTCCAACTGGCAGCGCAATTACGGTTGAAGATTCGTTTGGAACGTCGACTTCGTACCTCAATAGGGGCTATCCCGCTTCCAGTCTAGCAGAGGCTGCAGCTCCACAGAATGGGGTCTGGCACATTTCACTACGAGCGCTAGACTCGTGTGGGCATTCCACTAACGACGTGAGGCACCAAGGCAGCTAGAAAAGATGGTCAAACGCCTGAAACGATGGTAGTGGGCAGTGAAGTTGTGGTGAACGTGAGGTAAGATAGTGTACTGTAAGTAAGTTGTTATCCGATTGTATGATGTATAAAGTATGGACTATGATGACCAATAATTGGGGAAGAGATCGGGGTGCTGTCCGATGCTGTTGAGCAGAACGAAATTGACAAATGTAAAAAGAGGCTACGGACTGCGGAATTGCTTGGCAGATGATCGCTTGCAGATCGTGCAAATTACCGGAGTACGTTAAGAGGTATGTACTTGGGGGCAATGTACTACGAGTTCATCTGATTGCTGGTAGGGCGTCTAGATCGCAGTCGTCGTCGATGCTAACGATTAGGAATGTAAAGTATTGATTCCGGAACAAGCAGAACGATGACGGCGTGCGTAGCGTCGATGGCAGGAATCAAACTAAGATTACGTAATGCTGTTGTCGGGAGTCTCTCTAGCGACGACACTATCCAGTCTCACTGCTGCTGTCGCCATCATTGCCACGCCACAGGACAGGCTGTGACTGTCACTGACCCCTTTTTACTCGTACCTACTCTGTTCAGCTTGAGACAACAACAACGAGCAGAGTGTTGACTCCGTACGCGTGGATGAAGTCGGTACTTGCAATCATACTGCGGAATTGCTGCGTCTGTACTGTACATAAAACCGTGCTCTATCCAGTAAGCACTGTTTAACAGAGCCCGTTATGAGCTCCAGCCTCAAAGTTGCCGCTGCAATCCGAGCTTTACGGATTACGTCAGAGCACGAACCAACGGGAATTGTAATTGCAGCAGATACAGACCTCGGCAACTCTCGACCTGGCCTAGATAGATTTGCCATTGTTGGTCGCCGTTTGTTCTTTAATAATAGCACTGCCTTCTTTTTCTCAGTTATTCTAAGATTGTCCAACTATTTTCCAACGGAGAATCGATCTAATTACGATGCGCCGTTCAAGACTATTTGAGGCTGGATGCCGTAATCACTAAGGATAAGCCTGTACCGTCTATCTGCATACATTATGCACGCTAGCTTAGTAGTTGCATAGCGTGCCATAGTGCATTACTAAGTATAGGCAACCCCACATCAGACGAAAGCAAGCCTGCCGTGATCTTCCTCCAATGGTTCTCGTCTGTTCACAGCATGATCAGAGCTTCATGCACACCATTCTGCCAGACATCTCCCGTCAGCACTTGCACTTTTCTATCCGTGATTCACGAATAAGACGACCGTCTTTCTCCTAATATATCATCTCATGTCTTTGACTGTCTTGCTAGCATCGCCGTACTATGTCTTACGGCCAGGTGATGAATGCCGAGCTATCGGGTGCATTCCTTCATGTCTGAGTTCCTATTCCAGGCCATCATTCCATTCGTCTCAATCCGTGGGGGCCATAAATCCTACAGTCAGGAGATTTCCCGACATTCTGAAACTACAGTAGGCATCTCCCTCTTCTTGGAGGGACTAGCATCAGTGATATTGAGAGGTTCCCTGACGATGACTTCGATTTTCCCTGTCCTCGACCACTCGACTTCGGCATGACTATGACGATCCAAGGGATTGGCGAAGAAGATCCCCAATCACGCATAGAGATGGGATGAACCCTGTCTGATGACATACAGTCATTATGCCTTGCTTGACGACATGTTATGCTGCGATATCTCGAAGTACCCGTCTTACCTGTTCATGGGTAGAGATACATACGGAATCATACCGTAGTTCGATCGCGTGAGGAACCGGATTCCATCAAGTTCTGATACGGCTGCATCTTACTTGCAGCGCAAACACGTGGCAGCGGGGACGGCTAAAACAGCACGTTCCGCTCCAATGCTACAAGATACACACTCCTTGCGTAGGATTCCTGCCTGTTTACCATGTCACAGGGAATCTTCTCCATCGGTTCCAGGTCGAGGTTACCCAAGCCCCCAGGCAACCGACTGAAGGGAATATCTCCAGCGATGCCTGAGGGTTGAACGTTAAGGCTTCCTCCGTTCCCTTCCCTTATTCCTTCTCTTCATCCGTATTCACTTACTTAAATACCTACGTTATCTTCAGGGTGAGTTCTGCTACTGAGTTACCGCGTGTTCAACCACCTTTCCACATGGTCATACCTTACAGCCAGCATTGGCTCATATAATTGTTGTTTCATCCCGTTACCCCAACGACCCTGCCATCTCCGAGTCTTACGTACTCATGCACCGCCATGAGGTTATTGGACTGTCGTCTTCTAACATGGCCCTATTATCATTTCACCGACGATAAGTCGTGGCTTGGCTCTCCTCGAGCTATATTGTGATGGAATTTCGCCTATTCGGAGGTTATTACACGAAAATCTATCCAGGTTTCAGGATTCTCTATATTATCACTCGTCAAGCCCCCTTTGACGCGTGTTCCCTTCCCCAATATATGCGTCCGATTACAAGCTGTATCCCCCGAGCCAGATTTTCCCAATCTCGTACAACTGACGAGCAAATCAGGTTGATATGCTTGTTCTAAGCTATGCAAGCACCTCTTGAGTGGTTTCTTTCCCTTCTGGCCTTATCAAGAATTCTGCAATGCTGACTTAGAGACAGCAGCAACCCCCTATCTATGTCTCGGAAGAGCTACTTGTTTCATAGGTTTACCCCCTTTCCGGTCGGCACATCCGCACTATTGTCATCGACCAGACGGTCGGAGGCTGTCTAAGATAAGGCTGCAAACATGTGCCAGCCGAACCAATATTGGCTCTCTTGGGCCATTATACTGGCAGTGGAGATTCCTGTTGTCAAAACATCGTGAACTGGCACTCAAGGGTGACGCGCGTTCTGTACTGAAACTAATCGCCATTTTGGTTGGTTGAGTTTACGACACCCAAGACGCCATCCCCATCCCCTTCGGCCTCTCGGTAAGCAGGACAAATCCTACTCCCGTAAAGTCTGGGCAAAAGAAACTCCTGTGAACTTTTTGTCTTCCTTCGACAGCAGGGCCAGCCAGCTCTCTGGCTTCTGTCAACATATAGCATCCTGCCTAATACTGGCTTCGGTGTTTGTACCCTTTCTTTTTGCCGCTGCTTGATGACTTGCTCTTTTTAGACAGATACTCTACACTGGCATCGTACGTGGGCTTTCGCGTGCCTCGCGAGTTATGTGCTCCCGATGCAGAGGAACTAGTCGCCAATGTCTCGTCTGCCTCGACGACAGTCGAAAAGCCTCCGGCATACTCGTATGTCGAAGATCGTCTATGGCCAGAACTTCTGCCAGTACCGTGGCTTTTACGGACGGCCCTTCCCTTGCGTACCTCAGCAAACGACATCTCCGGGCTCGAAGCCCTCGAGGACGCTAATGTCAAAGGGTCAGCTGACAGCTTCCGCCTTTCTCTCCTCATCTCCAGTGCCACTCACGATAGCGGCTACACTGGCTGCAGCATCCATGCCCGCAAGGCACCTCCAAATTCTCCATGATTCCCGTCAGGGGATTGAGATCCACGCCGCGCCTCAAAGCAGTGCACCACCCTTGCGTGTTGGGCCCTTGTCCGCACATGCAACAGTTCCAGCTCCCTTTTAGGGCTTTGAAGTTGCAGTTTTGCAGCGGGCAATCTGAGTTGACAGGTTGAGCAGTGGAATATATGGCGTTAGAACATGGCGTCTCATAGCCCGTCTTCAAGTCAAAGACAGCTTCCGGGCAGTACAGCCATTTGACTGAGGTGTGAGAGCAGGGATGGTAGTGAGGATGTCCGTGGCACATGGCGAGTGTTGGAACGCTTCGACAAATTTCCGAGTTGACTGAGACGTACGGTGAGACTCACTAGTAGAGTCAATGGCCACGCTATTCAATGATGTCTCTTAAGCCTTTCCTCACTTGTCCATCTCGGGTTCTATATTCTTATATAGATCGTATCCCCTGGGGTCGCCACATTTGTACGTTGGACCCAACCACGCCAGCGGCAGGTTCGAGCGTTGTTTCCCACGCATAACGCGAGTTGTTTAATGATTCATAATCATGGCTTGGGACGGAGGCATGAAACCAGCCTGATGCATTAAGCCATGTTTTGCGGCACAATGGTACGTCAGCGAATCTTTCTTTTCCTTCGTCTAAGAGGCAGTTAACGAGACGCCCGGGCATGACGTCGATAGGCATGGTCCCTTGATCCTAAGACTTCTCGTCGAGGTGTATCGAGTTCAGCTCTACTAAGGGTGGTCCTTATGGCCGCAGGAGGGAAACGATGCGTTGGACCATGCATGGTACGAGTACGACGAAGCACCCAGCTCCTTGAGGCCCAATGGCCATCGCTCCCAATATTTCTTTTCCTTCGGTCTGGCGCACATCCTGTCGCGCGATCTTGCGGCGTACCACGTCCATCGAACCGGCATGCAAGTGCCCATGCCCGATCTAGATCTCGGGAGGATTGTCCCATTTACCTGGTTACCGGGCTTGCTAATAGGGACTAGGGGCAGGGGGCAGACCGTCCACCCTGGGAAGGACCTCAGCCTCTCGCGTAACCTGAGACCTGGTCTTATCATAAATACATCGCTCATATTGCATACCCTTTCTTTTTTCTCTCCTATCATCTGCTGAAGCTCGTCTACCAACATCGATTACCCCCCTTTCCCCTCGCCCTCGCCGGCTTGCTGGATGACCAGTTTCACGCCCATATGGCTCATATTGGTTTCCGGTTGATGAATATCGCATGTTACATTTGAGTCAGATCTTCCCTTCTTGCTGTTTCCTTCTACTTCCTTCCTTCCTCATCCTTCACACGTTCCCCTGAAAATCGATGCTCTCGTATCATATTGCGTTCTTTGTGTGAGGCCGGCCCTCCCCGGTCCAACCAACTCCCTACACGATGACTGGTCCCAAGCCTCACCAAGCCTCGCTATGCAGCGTTCAGCCCGGGACGCGGTCAGCAAAGAATCAGGGGTTACGCCTTTTTCTGCCTGGTCCTCTTTGACACTGCACGAAATCTCCGAGCCTAGCTGATCATTGCTACCTGCGTTAGACGACGAACTGGCAAGCGAGACTCTTCCATTCTCTGATTCGGGGATGGTATAGCCGATACTCACCGGTTGCACATACCCCTTTTTTTCTTTCTCCTTTACATGAACCCAGGCGGGAGCAGGCGAAGTGACTGGCTGGCGACTCTCATATGACACAATCTAATACACGTTCCTCGTTTCTGCCCATCCGTCAGGCCTTTCAGGCCGTTACAGCTCAGCGGCAGGCTCGCATGTCTCACAGCAGATATGATCGCATCGGTATTCTTGCCTGTCGATGATCATGATACAGCTGCAGCGACCTGGGAACGAATCAGAAGATGGCCATGGCGGTAGTCGTGGCAAGCGTCCTGATATCTTTTTGCTTTGTCTTCCACTGACTTGTCGTGTTTTTCACTTTAATTGAACCGCACAGGACTGAGCTGCTGGACTGACCTCTTTCGTTCCATTCTTTCCCACACCAACAACAGTTCCAGAAGCCTCCGCGCTCCTCGAAGGGACATCTGGCCAGGGGACATCTGATATGGACACCGAAGTCTGGCGGTGGCGGCCAAGGGACGGAGTTGCGGGTACAACGGTCGCAGGTCCTTCGCTCGCTTTGGGAGTGCGGATCGGGAGGGGGAGCCTCGGTGCAGTAGACTGTTCGCGTTACGACGTGCTCGCACCTGAGCGTGTAAGTGGTCTCGGTGCACATTTCTCTTTACCCTCTCTCTCTTTCTCGCGCACACACACTCTCTCGCTCTCCCTTCCGCACGCACTCTCTTGTCACTCGCTCCCTGATTTTTTCGCTTCGACTGCTCGTTGCGTTATTAAGATGATATTATTGCTTGTACTGAGAACTTCTCTACGATCGAGCCTAGGACCAGACGGGAGTGGTGTGATCCGGTCAGACTATATACTATTGGCTGGTTGCCATCTCTTGGCCTGACGATATGGCTTCGATACGCACATCCACCACAAGTGCTTTTTATAGCCGCGGCTGCCTTCTTTTTTTTTCAGACGGCGAAACGGACTCAAGCCTCCGTTTCCGGTGCGCCAATTGCTTCTTTAATCTACGATTTCTGGGTTTGCAGGACCCTGAACGCCCCCTTCTCGGCGAGCAATGCAATAATAGAAGCCATTATCGCAGCTTGACAGCCACGATCGTGGAGATCTTGTGGTGGCCCGGTACGCCTCCATCTCGCCGTCTCACCCTCTGCCACACTCTCGCGCTGGCTTCATGCCTGTTCCAAGGGAATTATCTTGCGAGGATATAACCCCCCTGACTCTGGAACCAGCACTGCGGTTCCTCGGGCTGGGCTGAGTGGCGAGTCAGAAGGACTAGAAACGGAAATGTTCGGCATGTAGCCGCTCGTTCATGATGTTTCATGTAGAAGGTGAGGCTGGGCCATATTGTAGATCTTTGGAGATGGGGGTGCCCCTGCTGTGACCCGATCAGGTGGGATGGCAGATCGGTACTTTTGACACGGTCTGGTTATCGACGCCGTCAAAGGTTTTTTTTTTCTATTCCTGTCACGGTGAGTCTGGAGGATCTATGCGCCTGACCTGGAATCTCACGACCAACCGGTTTTCTTCCTTGCTTGCTTCATTATGATAGGTTTCCTCACTTTTGTCTGGGTTCGTCGGAGCATCCTGCTTGAAAGTGAGTTGTCGCCTTCGCCTGCTGCTTGTGCGAACTCGGAGCTATAGAAGTTCATGCCGGACACGCCCCAACAGCAAGTCAGATAGGGTAGCAGACAGGAATGTGAGATGCTGCAGATTTCCATGGTACCGGCGTGCCGGGTGTTTCCAGCTCGGCCGATGGTGACGCTGGTGAGACGTGACAGTGCTGCAGATCATTTATTGGTTTGCTTGACCATCAGCTGATACTGGGCAGATCAGCCGTAGCTCGCTGATGATGATGGGATTAACCTTTTTTTTTGATGTAGCTCATGCATTGCTCGTTGTACTTGGGGTTGGTTGGGTCGAGATCAAGTCGTACCTATCGGGCTTGGTGGAGGGTTTTACAGGTTACGGAATACAGAAGAAGAGGCGAAAGAGGGCGTTTGGATGATATGCACTGTCTTTCTTATGTCGTACTGGCATACTTGTTGCGCGTTTAATAGCATCATCATTATCATCATCATTATCAACTCGTCAACGCTTTCGCCTTCGATAAACTGGTTTTTGTCGTGGCGAATTTTCAAGGAGGTATACTACGTAGTTCAAGCTATCTACGTAGTTCAAGCTATCTACGTAGTTCAGGTAGTTTGAAAGACTTACAGTACCTTCACCGGTGAGAGAGGTTATGCGAACTTATTACCCGAATACCACCATAGAGTGAGACGATAGGGAGTGAGTGAGTGAGACGGATAACACCGTATATACACGGTGTTCGTACGCGTGGTTTACTGTACACTCTTTTGGGTTCAGGGGTCCTTTTCGCGATGATGAGGTGGTAAGGTGGGAAAAGAAAGAATATTCGGGAATGTCGGCATGTTTTGGGATTGGGTTCGGTGATGGGATGTATGTATGGAAGCTGTTATTCCCGAATGTGCTTTCGACGACTTTCGACTAACGGGATGGATGTCTTATCATCAGCTCGTCGCCTTCTTCTGCCTCTATGGTTTCTCTCTCCATTCTAACTCACTTCATTCTTCCTTCAACCTCTGTCCCTACAGACCCGTATCCCGCCATACTCATCCCCTACTCATAAATCCACATTCCCTCAACTCATAAATACATTCCTTCACCCTTCACCTCACCCTCACCATCTCCCATCTCCTCCCTCCCATCCCACCTCCCATCTCCCCCTCCCGTCCCCCTCCCTAAACATCCCCCCAACACCCCCAACAAACAACATGCGAACACAACGCATCCGGAACCCGCACAACAGGCTGCACACACCACCGGAACAAATTCCCGCCCCGCGAACACCGACAGCAGATCCACCGCCCTCCCAGCTCCTCGAGGCGACACCCGCCGGACGCGCAGTGTTGGGATATTAGACAGTTGCCGGATATGCAGGGGTTGCTGGAGTTTGGGGCGGACGAGGGGGAGGGGTGGAGGGTGGGGCAGGGGGTTGGGGTGTCGTTGTTGATGAGAGTATTGTCGTGATTGTGGGTTGAGGTGTCGTGACTGTGAGTAATGGTAGTGGTGTTGTTGAGGGTTGGCGCTGTGGTGTCGTTGCTTGGAGGGGATGTTGTTGGTGTTGTAGGCGTGTAAAACGGACTCGAGGCCGACTCCGTGGTCGCGTTTTCGCAGTAGGAGTAGTGGATCAGGTATTCTATTGCCCGCGGGCAGGGGGGTATGTGGTGGTAGTGGAGGTAGTAGTATGTGCACATTTTCTTTCTTCTTTTCTCTGGTTTGTTTGATCTTCTTATTTGTATGTTTATATGTTGTGGATGTCTCGACCGGGTGAGGAGTGTCTTCGAGGCGAGTTTGGTGTTTGGTGTTTGGTGTCGGTGTTTGGTTTATGGTGTTGAAGCTTGAGAACTTGATCGGCGACGGACGCTCAGTGAAATCGTGTGCGGTTTGATACCCGAAGCTCGAGTCCCTCGTAGTCCATCCATCTTATATATATACACCTATCTCTACCTGTCAAGTTTTCTTCTTCTTTCTATCTATCCTTTTCCTGTTCTTGTGCTCAGGCGGCCGGCAACGTGAGTGAATTCGTACGCCCACCGTTCGAGCGGCGACAAACGAAACGACGAACGAACGGACAGAATACCCTGTGAGGTATTGTTGGACAGCGGAGATGATCTCGCGATAATGGATAGACACTGCAGTTACGATGGAGATAGATCTGGTGTCACTATACCTACCCATTTCATACCCTGCCCTGTCCCCATCTCTACCCTGCCCTGTCCCCATCTCTACCCTGCCCTGCCCTGCCCTGTCCTGTCTCCCCGTACCATAACCCATCCAAACCAAGACAAACCAAACCGCGAGCATGTTCGGCACGTGGGCCCTCATCTGGATGTTTTCGTCAGGTTCGAGACAGTTTGGTTTGCTATGTGGTATGTAAGTGAAGAATTTTCCATCCAAGACAAGACAAATACGAGTCACACGGCTGAGATGAGACATCGGAAGATAGATTTTCGTCTTGAAAGAGAAAGAAAGGCAGGCAAGCAGGGACCCGGCCGGGCCCGTCTGCGGGATGAATGGGATGCGTAGGCCTTGTGTGGGCTTGTTGACATTGCCTGGCTTTGGGGATATACGCTGTGAAGTTGGGACTGTTGACTTATGAGTTTTCTGTCTACGCGAAGGAGGTCTGTATGTATGCGACGGGATCGCATGCGGCGGGTACGTATATAGGTAAGCCCCTTTTTACTAGGTCGTCAAGGACCGACTACGCTGTTCGGGGCGGTAGCATGTCGCGTTTGTTTGCTGCAGATAAAACTCCAGGAAGATCAGGTTTACGAGATCATGTTTGCTTCTATCTAGTAAGCCGGATGTTTCGTAGTATTTGTTAAGATATCGTTATTACTCTTCATTCAGTCTTATTACTTAAATGATCCTCCGTCGTGAGAAGTATATTCTTCAAGTACGTTTCCTCACTCACGACACCATGGCTCAACTACGAGTCCCGTCCTATGCTCGATGTAGATACCTACTTACCGTGTAATCCATATCTAGCAAACAAACAACCGCCACAACACAAACAGACCCAGTATTACACATGCAACTATTTTTATTAAGCTTGATCTTCCCTCACCACCGTGTCTCGAGTTACGAACGTATCACGAACCAACGCACTCTCGATTCGAAACCGGATGTGACCTCTGTTCAATCGAGGCGAACCTGAAAATGAGGGTCCTGTTAAGTCCGTGATCGGGAAGATCGAAGTCGTGCGTCCTGCCGTACGAGGCGATGCGATGGGCTGTGGTCGGAATTGTTCCGTGCTGGTGAGAAAATGTTAGAGGAATGTCTGAGACGCGACAAACGGACTCGATGGAAGATTGTTCGTTTGATATACGAGGGCCGATGCGATGGCCCGTCTGCGGGTTTCCGTGTTTCGTTCTCGAGTAAGCCACGACACTATTTCAGCTTTACTACCTACTCACTGTTCACACGAACATGGGAACACGAACACGGGAACACTGGTTGTCATAGAGGATCATAATGCATTCAGAGATCAGTATCTACACCAAGATTGATTCCTCCTTCCTTCCGTCGATTAACAACACCATATTACATTAATATTCTGGTTGATAGGTATAGGGGCACGACATGCATGATGTGTGACGGTTGCGCAAACAGACAGACCCAGGCCTTGCGTGTTCCATGCGTCTTGGGCCCGCTTACAAGGCCGCGAGGGCACCGAGAGCCATCATGGCGAGACCACCCATGGAGCCAGCAACGGCGGCACCAGCAGTCGGGACCATGGAGACGGCCGTGGTGGCCGACGAGTGTGCCGAGGAGCCTGATGCACTGGCGCCAGAGCTGCTGCTGGCGTGGGTGGGAGCCAGCGTGGTGGAGGGGTAGGAGCTGAAGGGCATGGATGAGCTGTAGGCGGCTGATGAACTCGCGGCTGATGAACTCGCGGCTGATGAGCTTGAGGCAGCGCTGGATGAAGAACCTGTGGCAGCACTTGATGAGCCGGTTCCGGTGGCGGCACTTGAGGTGCTGGTGGCGGTTGGGTAGCCCGTGGGCTCCATAGATGGAGAGGTTCCGGATGAGGAGGAGGCTGACTGCGAGCTGGAAGAGGAGCTGGGAGCCGTGGGAGCAGCAGTGCTCGATGTGGCAGCGGAGGAAGAAGAGGATGACGAAGAGCTGCCACCTCCGTTCTCAACGGCTTGACAGAAAGCCGTGATGGCCGGGAGAACCTTGTTCAAGGCAGTGTCGGCACCGCAAGCACCCAAGACACAGCTGATGGTTTCGTCGGTCTTCAGGACATCCATGTGGTCGCCTGTTTCGTGTAAGTCAGCTTGGATACTCGTTGATCATGAGGCTTGTCGACCTACAGAGGCACTTGTAGTCATCGGCGGCACAGTTGCTGTGAGCGAGTCTGGCCTTGTCAATGCAAGGCAGAGCGCAAGCAGGGATGTCCGAGAGCGACTGGGCGGAGACAACGGCAGCGAGGGCCACGGCAGCGATGGTGTACTTCATGATGATGGGTTTGGCAGTCAAGTTCTCACTGTTGCGGTAGACAGGAAGACGACACGAGAACGACTCAACGAGTGTATGGAGCAGTTGGTTCGACCGATGCGAAGCGAAGCGAATGTGGTTGAAGACACAGGGAGGAGGAGAAAGAGAAAGACGGCCGCTTTGAGTTGGCTGGTGGTCACCAGGCTCTTTTATGGATGACCCTTCTCTTTGTCTTGTTCGCTCAGAGCCTTTCTTTTTGTCTGGCAGGATCCGAGAGGGACACACACCCATCCACTTGCACATCCAACGTTCACGTCCACATCTCGTCCACATTTGCACACACGCACCACACACACGACGAGAGCCACGCTCTGGAGATGCTGACCCAAGCCGCCATTGGTCTCAAGCCCCCCTCAGGAACAGGATTGCCACCCGATTCTTGCACATGCAGGCCATATTACCCCAACCCTACAGGGGCTCTCCCAGATATTGGCTGCTCGATGCTACCAGTAGCATGTCGACAATCTCGGCGTTGGTTGGCGCCTTACCCCGGCGGGAACCAATCGTCGTGTCGCCAGGCAACAAAGAACCAGGGATCAGAAGTTTTGCCGACGACTCGTCGCGTGCCATTGGTGCCTTCGCTGCTTTGATCGTGTGAGAGCCACATACGACAGAGGAGCGGGCGTGCAGGCTTGCCATGCCACGAGTATTCTGTATTCCCATCATCGTAATTCCATCTGATTACAGATAGATGGAGTGCATCGAATGTTCCTGAGGAAGATGCTCTCGGACCCAATGGAGAGGCCTTGTTGCCATTGCGAGTGCATGAAGTCGATGGTTGCCGACTCCACATCGTTGAAGATCGGTATTATTCCAAATCAATCTTCATCTTCCGTAGACTCTTTTCTGCCAGCATCTGTCTACGTCGCAGATGTCTCCAGACGACTGGCTACGTCTACTCGTCATGAGCATCGCCAATACGAGGATCCCGGCGTTATTCCTTTGTTACACGGACGGAGGGCCAGCATGCCGTGATGACAAGTTTCTCCATTCGTACATCTCCTCCGCCTCCCAAGAGCGCAAAGGTGGGCATGCTCGGCCGAGGTCCGACTCCAGGTTTTTGGCAGCTGATGGTGATGTGGTCAGCGTGGATTGTGAAAGGAACGGCAGGATTCGAGTGGATGTAACGATTGAGAGCGAGATCAACGTGACCGGCGTGAAAGCAGAGAAACGGATTACAAATGGATTCTGTATGCGCACATCTCGCTTTTGAGTCTGTCATGACGTACTTGTATTCAGAGAACACCATAGCACAATATCGGGTCTCTCAGTGTCGTCCGTCTTTAATCCATAAAGTGAAGTTTTATACGGAACAACATCAAGATTCGTACATAACGTAATATCCGCACTGCCGAGTCGATGCACTCCGTCATCACTCCAGACAGCTCACCGCATGCCTGATCAGTCGCACGGAATCGAATATGCTGCAATCCTGTGCTAATCCCGTAATTCGAAGTTGTAACCCGTCCTCCTCCTTACACCGCACCGAGAATCCTCCCCGACCACCCGGCCGGGCTTATAACGTTGCAATGCGTCGACAGATTGCTGCCATTGGAATCCATCTCATACCTCATAGTACGATCTATTCCCTGCTGCCTCCTTCACGTCGCATTCCACATGCAACCTCGTATGTAAATATTACGTATGTACGTGCGCATTATGCACACTCATTATTGAATGATTACTCGAAATTCTCTGAAATCTCGCATGTTTGTCGGTGTAATGACACTCATTTTGTATCATGCTCGACTGATCTTGGTGTCGTTAGTAGACGGATTCTCATGGTTACAGGTCTGTGTCTGTTAACGTTACGCCCGTTGCAACAAGAGAGTCACTGGTAGGTACGAGTCTGCGAGAAGGTCAGAATAAACCACGTAACGGACATGAATTCCGATTTCGTAATTCCAAAGGGATCTGGCTGCTCGAGTCTCAGATGCGCTCGGCTTCATTTGACGAATTCTCTGCGCATGGCCGCATTCAGGTATAACAACAGCAGCTATGCATCTGTCTCCGAGACGTCTGCCTATTGAATAGCCGCTATATCCCGGATACTCGTTGCCTATAGGCAGGCAGCAATGAGGAAAAAGAGGGGTTTCAATCGACGGCATTGATGATGATCGTGTTGAGGCACAGTGCCGTGAATCAAAGACTGTACGGTACATACTGTATCTTAGTAGGAGTGTCTCGAGGAATCCTACTAACCCAAACAAGCAATGTAAATTGGATGGAATGGTCCCGCATTGCCCCGCGGCAACGGGTCGAGCTTATCGCTTATCGCGCTCATGCCCCGCCATCTCATCATCTCGACCGGAGCCGAGAAGGGCCATCGGAGACGTTGACTGGAATCTTGGCTGGGCCGTTGTTGCATTGAGCACTAGTACCTACTCCGTCATTCATCCCATATACCCAGCAGTCATGGAGTCCGACATGAAAGCCTGTAGGTAGAAACAATTTCAGTACTGAGTACGTACGTGTTTGCGTATACAGATGACTGACACCACACAACCCACCAGCCCCCTACCTGACCAGCGACGTGACGTCCTTCGCCTACGTCTCGGCCCGGGATCGATGGCCCGTCATCATCGTTCGTCTCAACACTTCAAACCGCCTCTCCTTGACCGACCGCGGTGCCTTCTGACCAATTGATCTGATCTGAACAGACTGGCGCCATCGACGACACCTACCGGACTGTGGCCCAATGCGACGATGCCGAGAAGAGAAATGAGGGCAAGAAGATCGTCGAGGAGCTCGCGACTCTGAAATACGAGATGCAGCACGACAGAAAACTTACGTGCGTGTTCTTTCCTTGCGATCTTGTGCTGTGTGCTTCGAAGCGACGCGATGCTGGGCTCTGTCTGACGCGATAACCTCAACGTAGACCGATTCGCGACGACGGCTTCCCAGACGTTGCCCTGTATAACCAGGAACTCGAACAGTTGGGAGCCCCGACATGGTTCAGCGCGCCGTGGCTCTTCTGCGAATGCTACCTCTACCGACGCATCAGCACATCGTTCGCGCTGTCGGAGCATTGGAAGCGGTACGATGTGTTTGCCCGCCAGAAGATCAACACTTTCCGCTCTTCCCGTCCCGCCGTGCTCGAGCTCGCCGCGCGCTACAAGGACCTCGTCACGCAGATGGAGGCTGATAAGGGCAAGACGGGCGATGAGCACGATGAGGCGCGGAGGTTGCTGTTCATCGAGATGTGCGAGATTTGTCTCTGGGGAAACGCGACTGATCTGTCGCTTCTCACGAGCCTGACTTACGACGATATCCAGAAGCTGCAGGGTTCCAACGCTAGGAAGGCTTCGGAGAAGAACATTCTGGTCAATGATTTGGGCGCGGCCTACGAGGTCCTCATGAAGGCGAAGAGCGAGGGCAAGAAAGAGCGACGCGTAGACATCGTGCTCGACAATGCTGGCTTTGAGCTATACGTGGACTTGATCCTCGCCGGTTATCTCTTGCGATCCGGTCTCGCGACTGTCGTCGTCTTGCATCCCAAGAGTCTTCCCTGGTTCGTGTCCGACGTCTTGCCTGGTGATTTCGTCGCCTTGCTTGGCGCACTCGGCAACCCCAAGTCTTTCTACGAGACACCCTCCGAGGACGAGAAGGTCCAAGATAAGACACCCCTCCCCGTGTCTGAGAAGGAAGAATCGGAGCTCCACTTCCTCTACCAAGAATGGGCTCATATGCATGCCGAGGGCCAACTCATTCTACGCCCGAACCGCTTCTGGACGCATGCGGGCAGTTTCTGGAGATTACCGGCTGAAGAGAAGGATTTGTTTGATGATCTGAAGTCGAGCGAGCTTGTCATATTTAAGGGCGATTTGAACTACCGTAAATTGACTGCTGATGTGAGTATCTTCTATTCCCTATCATGCTTTATTGGAAATGGACTGGCTGACGATAAGAATAGGCTGCCTGGGATCCTACAACGCCATTCACAGAAGCCATCGGCCCTCTTGGACCCGGATCAGGCGTCAATATCCTTGCGCTCCGTACTTGCAAAGCCGACGTCGTGGTGGGTCTCCAGCCCGGCGAGGACGAAAAGCTGCGGGCGATGGAGGGCGGAGGCGGTGACAGCGGATCCCGGAAGTGGGCCTGGAGCGGAAAATGGGCCGTCGTTTCTTTCTCCGGCGGCAAATAAAGGGGCCTCCGGCCCGGGCCCGTACGTGCGGAATAGGGGCAATCCATAGATTAGAGGGTATATCTCTGGTTGATTCGAAGCATTGGAGGACATAGTAATAGACAGACCCAAATAGACAGACAGGAGTCTTGCAGTTATCACTTGCCATGCTTGGATAATACGGCCCGGTCGGCTAGTGGTAGCAATCTGCTCAATAATGCACAATAAACAAAGTATTACGGATCAAGACGAAGACAATGATAGGTATTACACACCAGTTTCACGTAGTCATCTTCCCACAAACGATTCATACAACCGCCAAACGTGACACCGGCTAAGGGGGGTATCTCTGCCACATTCCCGTTCGTTCCAAAATGCCTATAACTTCGAACGCCAACACCGATGGACTTTCTGATGGAAGTAGCTGTTCTGTTGTGAAAAGGGGTAGAAGTCTCGGCCCTGCTCAGAAAAAGGTCCGGTAGAACCCCGGAGAAAATAACGTCACAACGCTCTCTTCGATCAGGAATAACTAGATCCTCATCATGGCCCGCGCAATCCCACTGGTTACCTATTCGCGGGCATCGCTCACCTCGGCCTTGATCGCCTCGAACCCATCGTTCGAATCGCCGCCGCCGCTCTTGTGGTGGAAAATCACTTTCCGGTCGCCCTCGGACTGGAACCGGATCGGTAGTCGGTTGTAGAGCGAGCGTCCGATGATGTAGGTGCCGACGGCCCAGACCCAGACCAGGAGTGCGAGGAATACGGTGAAGAAGAGTGTGGGCACGAAGAAGAGGAGGGCGATTCCTGTCCAGAAGAGGATGAAGGCGAGTGCCGAAAAGAGGGCTATGGAGATTGTGGCGAGGAGGAAGCCGGCGAAGAGGAGGGTCGGGAGAAGTGCGAAGAGGAGGTTTGTGGCGAGGAGGAGCTGAATTGCCGCATCGCCAGGAGGCGATCGGGCCAGAGTTAGTGTGGATGTATTTAGATCAGATGTGTATTTGTATTTGTAGGGTAGGTTTGGAATACGGAATGTGTAGGTACGAATTATCATGCCGTATGTCTCGTGCAAGTGCTTGTCCGAGGGTGAGGACGTACCGAGAGTAGGGGCCGCTTGGAGGCGAAGGCGGTGATGGAGTTGACGGCTTCCTCGCGCCTCGATGGCGACACGAAGCGATCGAGGTGGTGCTGGCCGTAGGCGTAGAGGTCGTAGGCACGCGCCTTGGCTCTCGCCGTCATGGGTTTGCGGCCATCATCATCGCTGGGAGACATGTCTTTTTCCTGATGATACCACATCCGGAAAACCAATGGCGACGATAATCGGGTGTATGAGGTGGTATTGCTTAGGTTAAACGCGCAGTACGGCTTGTAGGTTGTAGGTATTGATGTGCCTCCGTACGGAGTACTCCGTGATGTGGGTGAGACACGGCTTCGACGGTATGGATGAGGAGGGAGAGAGAAACCAATGAGAAAATCGAGCAGTAGCATGTTTCCTCCAAGAAATCCCTGCGCAAAGGAGAGGAGGCACGGAGTGCAATTGCATCATGTGGAGTGCGCTAAGCCGCGATCGGCTACGGCCATGTGCTAGCGGGGCTATTTTAGGTGGATTTAACGCTAGAGGGGCACTTGATCAACGCTAACCGTGCTGAAAATAAGCTTAATGCAGACCTGACTAACCAGGCTAGGCAATGAATTGGTTAGTTTTGTTTATTCCGTGAGAAATGGATTCCTTCACATGCCAATTGCGGGAATAGGTAGGTCTATACTCATTGCCACGCTGTGTATGAATCGGGAACCACACCTCGCAAACACGCACCTTACCTGGAAGAATTGGTCTCATCGGAGGATTTTCCCGGTCGCAGCCGTGTGGGATTAGATTCCGTGTTAGGCAGGTGGCCCTGTCGATTTAACCACGCTAACTTTAAGGATTGTGAGATCGAAGACGCGATGATTTCTTGTGACTGAAGACGTACTTCGTACGAATTAGGTACAGAAGCGTACCTACGAAAAACATTACGTATGAACAAGTTACAATTCGTCCGTATTGTGATCTATTCTTATTGTAACCCGTATATCAAGCATCGTTTGCTGTGATATTTCTGGCATGCATTCCGTCCGAGGCTGTTGGATGATCGACCCCGGTTAGGCACGGTTAACGTAATTGGTTAGCTCCAAAAGTGCGTTAGCATTCTTACGGGTTAGCGTGCCATCCAACCGGGACCACAAACCCCACATAGGTGTGTGCATAGTGATCCGCGCGGACGGCAGGTATCATCATCGAAATGGTAAGTCGATGATAGGAACGGCTGGCAGCGATGTTCTCACGAAGCATCTCCTACCTACGATATCCGTACGGGTATTCAACCTTCCGGACTTCATTTATATTTTGTTGTTGAACCATACGGCTTAACTGTTGTCACACATTACGATGCTTTCTACAACAGGAGTCGCGCAACAATAACATCCTCGATCACCTCGAGACTTACACCGCGCAGTTGTAATCCGATAGGAATTTGGACTACCTAATTCCCTCGATTACGGCGATGAAAGGTTCATGCATAGTCTCCCCGTAGCAATCCACAGTAGCATCATCATGAGCCTCACTGCTGACAACCTTCTCTCTCCCGCGCTGTGCCATCTCACCATCCCATCCCTTACATACCTACCTCCAAAATACGTCGTACGAGAAACAGGCTCAAGTGCGTCAAGAAGCGGCAGCCGCGCCTCCATTCGCGCATTTAGCCGCTAAGCGCCGATGTAACCCTCGTCTCGAGGGCTATCTTACAGCTTCTAGAGTCTGTCTACGACGTCAAGGCGTAGGGCTTGTTACATCCGCAGGATCGGGTGGTGTTGCCGCGCTTATCAGTGCTCGTTTATTTCAAGTTGGCAGAGATATGGGGACGGAATTAGAGTCGCTTGTAAACCGGATCTGGTAGGTATACCCGTTCTCGCGAATTCGGATCGCGTCTGTCGGCTAGGATGGAGGTTCTCGATCGTCCCCTGCTTCGGGAAGTTCGCAGGCCGCAATCCCATGGATATGTGGTGAAGGATTCGTGGTCTTGAGAGGTGAACTAAACTGATGTGCTGAGAACTGTAATCCGTCTAGGTAGATGTAAGTATAATTAGATACTTCGTAGTAACTTCATCGGAGTGTATATAAGATGGGAGTAGGAGATCGAGATGGTCTTGAGTTCGGACTGCATCAATTAACAAACCAATCATCCTCAACCAAACTACCGTTGCCATTACAACAACAACACAATCCAAAGAACAAACTCACAAATACATCAATCATGCCTCACGCAATCGACCCGCCTACCGCTTACACCTACCCCAGCACTCTCCACGAGACCGCCTCAGGAGGCCAGACTACTGCGGCCGGCAATACACCGCGCCCCCTGATGTGCTACTCGGAGCCATTCACCTCCCATTGGCAGGAAGATTTCCCTAGTATAATTGGTGGTCGGAATGCGCGGTCCATTTCTTCGAGCCTTGAGCCGAATGATGGGAGTCGTGCTGGGGAGGAGGGTACTACGGAGCAGAGGCGGCGCTAGGTCATTGAAGATTGGCAAGGACATTTATGTTTTTTTGAAGCGGAGCCTTGGAGTTATTGGGTACGGAGTTGAGTCCTTTTGTTTGAGCAGAGTTTGTGATACCTGGGGGTCTTTATACGGGCGGGATTGGTTGAGTTCTTTTTCATCAAATATTTGTCTTTGCACTGGAAAGGGGGAGTTGATGGAGTTGGCGCAATTGCTTTCTATCTGGGAAAGGGGAGAGTTGGCGGATTCAGGATATGTTTTACAAGAGGCGTTGGTACTGGGGTAAGATAGGGGTTCTATTGTCCTTGTTGATTGCACTGCAAAGGCGACGACAACAGCGCCGCAGGCGTGAGTGCGATGGCTCAATTTTAAGTATGAGTTTCGGTAACGGCGTTAGCTGGTATTATCGATTTATGTTGCTGGAGGACGAATATTGAAGATCTGCATTTTATCTTCGTAACTCTTACACTCGCTTTACACGCACCCTTTTCCGAGTATGCCTTCACTCATAAGTCCACATTGAGCGCTACGTAATTCGCTGTGTCCTGGAGAGGGAATCGTTGGAGTACTTTCGTCTCTTCTTATAGAACGAACAACTGATATTCCCCTGCCCC
Organism: Xylariaceae sp. X167; assembly: GCA_028637775.1. Lineage (NCBI taxonomy): Eukaryota > Fungi > Ascomycota > Sordariomycetes > Xylariales > Xylariaceae > Xylariaceae sp. X167. The sequence continues at coordinate 147,213 of JAJFDK010000066.1, forward strand.
AAGCGAGTCGGTAGGTCGACATCAAGCAGAGTGAGTGAGTATCTGCTCTGGCAAAGAGGAAAACGGATAGAGAAGGCCTAGACAGCTAATCCAGTGTATTAAGAGCGCTGACTAAAGCAACTGTATGGAACATTCAAATGCACAACTCCTGATAAACCGATGCAACGCCTGTAACCATTTCCATGCTTCTCAAAGTTTTGTTCATACTTATAGCCCTATGTCCATACCGGTTGTCACTGCGCGGCTTGTACGTATGCATAGGGGTGAGCTCGTGAATAGGAGATTGTATCTCGTCTAGGAGGAACATCTCCATCACCAGAGGGGACAAAGAGGTGGCGGAGCCATACCAAGCCATGCTGTGGTCAACTGTCCGTGGTGAGTTTACTAGGGCTCACCGAGCAATCGGGCAGTAATGTCACCCATGTACTCGGGTTCCAGCTCGATGTCCTCGCCTCCGTAGGTATCGATACCGACGTATTGGAAAGCCTCGACGACTCGATCGATATCGAAGCCCATGCTAACAAATCGGTTGATAAGGTCCTTGTTGTAGCCCTGGTATCTGTAAAGAGAGTAGCACGCTTAGTATTCCTTGTACTTTGACCACAACAGTGACACGTGACCTTACCGGCTGTCGTCGACTCTCTCGCGTGGCGTGACGATGGTGCGAGGCTTTACTTCGTGGAACTTGGGGTTTCGCGGAGCCCCGGCGTGTAGAACTGCCCACTCATGGGCCTTCTTGTTGAATCCCTCGGGGTCATTGATCATCATCTTAGCCACCTCCGCATCCTGGGGATCTTTCGGTTCGGGGCTCTCGAACAGAGACTGGAGGGATAGGAGTGTGGACTTGATGGTAAGGACGGGAGACCAGGCAGTGCCAAGGGTATCGAGGCAGATGGCACCCTAGGGAGTTTCAGTCGGTTAACAACAAGGAACGTGACACTTTAAGCAGCGAAGGTAGGTATGTAGAAGAAGAGCGGAGGGCCATGTAGGGGCCAGGTTACGAGCACGAGGCATCACTCACAGTTTGACTGCTGATGTTGGGATGCCAGACCTTGGTGTCGAACTTCATGATCGGCGGGCGGAAGGGGTACTCTGACGGGATCTTCACATCGACAATGTAGAAACCACCTTCGTATGGCGTGCTGGGAGGCCCAGGGATGCGGGCCTTGAGGTGCGTCAAGTCGCCGCTGGCATCGGCAGGTTCGGCTGTGATCTGGGAACTGTTGGCATCGGCGGCCATGTCGCTCAACTCCTTGGCGACACGGCGTATTCTGCTGGACGACATGGCGGCGGCAACGTTTGCAAGAGCTGAAGGTGCTTGTTGTCGTTCCGCGATGCCAACCAGGTCCTTCTGAGGGTGGAGTGGTGGGATGTGGTGGGATGGTGGGGCTGGCGATGCAGTACTCGGATGGACAGGACCACGGCGATAGATAGGTACGATCCAAAGCTACTGTGAGCGGGCGACAACACTCCTCACGAACTCCTGAACTGTCGAGCTCTCCCAGGATGGATTCACAGTCGGAGTGGTTTCGCACGCTAGTTTTAAGAGCGCGAGCTGTGACGACTTGCTAAGCCGGCGGGGAGGGGTCTAGAAGCTGTAGGGCGAATAAGTACGGATTACGGAATGGGAATGGAATGATGGGGAGACACTAGCGGGAATGGAACACGACTGATAACACGGAATGGCGTTTCAAGATGAAGAAAGAGGATTGGTGTTTTTATTCGATCAATCACAAAACAACAACAAGAGAACTGAAGGGGAAGGATGAGTTGAGGATGTAGTTTGAGCACGAAGTAATGTTTGTATTATTCCGTAAGGAACGGGCATAAGTAATCCGTGAGGTATGACAGGACGGTCACAGGGAGAGAAGCTGCCCATCTCTGTTACGGAATAATCATCAGTGCAGGTTAGAGGCAGGCATCCATGCCGGGAATGGATGTTTTGAGAGTGCCGAGTGCAGCAGCAACCGTGCATTCATCATCGTCTACAGGTAGGTACCTCTTTAGACCTCGAGCTCGGAATGCGAGGATCCCATCCCACCTGAAGCGTACGGTAATCCGTGATAAATCCGTAATAATCCGTAAATATAGCGTATTCTGTACGGATTTAGAGGCAGGAATTTGCCTGAAAACCGCGTATCGATTACGGGAAAAACGGTCACGTACGGTATCGTGCTGACAGCCACGGAATACGGAATATTATTCCGTAATGGCCCAGCCCACCGGCAGTGGGTCGGCGCTATCCAGTAACCCCACCATCATCGATGTTTCAACTTTCGACATTCGTTTCGCCTTCTCAAGTTCATGCATCGCATAATCTGATATCCACACATATCCTGGGACAATCGGCTGGCCCTGTTTGAATTGAACCCTTTGTACGAAATATTGTTCGAAACATTGTCTGGAGTTCTCAGAAGAGCAGCCCGCCATGGCGACCATGACGGTGACCGCGACCGCCACCGGCAAAAAGAAAGACGCCAATCTGCCTCCCGAAAATGAGCGATTCTTGCGATGTTGCGCCGACATAGCAAACGTCCTGATCGAGGACCACGAAGCCTCGAAGGATCCCAAGAACCCCAGGAAGGACATCAACCTCAACAGCCTGCGCACCAAGCTGTCCAGGAAGCACAAGCTGTCCAATATCCCGCCTCTTACTGCCATCATCGCCGCCGTTCCCGAGCACTACAAAAAATATATCATGCCCAAGCTTGTCGCAAAGCCGATCCGTGCGTCTCGCGCGTCTCTTTCGCATATCTTCTGCATATCTTGCGCTGCGCCTGTATGCTGACCAACTGCGCTAGGCACTTCCTCGGGTATTGCCGTCGTTGCTGTCATGTGCAAGCCACATCGCTGCCCTCATATTGCCTACACCGGCAACATCTGCGTCTACTGTCCCGGCGGTCCTGACTCCGATTTCGAATACAGCACACAGTCCTACACTGGATACGAGCCCACCTCTATGCGCGCTATCCGTGCCCGTTACGACCCCTTTGAGCAGGCTCGTGGTCGTGTCGACCAGCTCAAATCCCTTGGACATTCTGTTGATAAGGTCGAGTACATCATCATGGGAGGTACCTTCATGTCCTTGCCTGTTCCATACCGAGAGGAGTTTATATCTCAACTCCACAATGCGCTCAGCGGATACCAGACGAACAACGTGGACGAGGCGGTTGAGGCTGGTGAGATGAGTAACGTCAAGTGTGTCGGAATTACCATCGAGACGAGACCAGACTATTGCTTGCAGCCACACCTTACCGACATGCTGCGATACGGCTGCACACGACTGGAGATCGGTGTTCAGTCTCTATACGAAGATGTCGCTCGCGACACCAACAGAGGCCACACTGTGGCCGCCGTCGCCGAGACTTTCTGCCTGGCCAAGGACGCCGGCTTCAAGGTCGTCTCTCACATGATGCCCGATCTCCCCAACGTCGGCATGGAGCGTGACCTGGACCAATTCCGCGAATACTTCGAGAACCCCGCCTTCCGAACCGACGGTCTAAAGATCTATCCCACCCTCGTCATTCGCGGCACTGGACTTTACGAGCTCTGGCGAACGGGAAGATATCAGAACTACACACCGAACGCCCTGATCGACATTGTTGCACGTATTTTGGCCCTAGTACCCCCGTGGACCAGAATCTACCGCGTGCAAAGAGATATTCCCATGCCGCTAGTCACCTCGGGTGTGGAAAACGGAAACCTGAGAGAACTAGCTCTAGCGCGCATGAAGGATTTCGGCACGACCTGCCGTGATGTGAGGACGCGTGAAGTCGGTATCAACGAGGTCAAGCACAAGATACGGCCGAATCAAATCGAGCTCGTGCGAAGAGATTACACGGCTAATGGTGGCTGGGAGACTTTCCTCGCCTACGAAGACCCTAAACAGGACATCTTGATCGGTCTCCTCAGACTGAGGAAGTGTACTCAGAAATATACCTATCGTGAGGAGCTCACGGGCCAGCAAACTAGTCTCGTTCGCGAACTGCATGTGTATGGTACGGCTGTGCCTATACACGCGCGCAACCCGAAGAACTTCCAGCATCAGGGTTTTGGTACCTTGCTGATGGAGGAAGCGGAACGCATTGCGCGCGAGGAGCATGAGAGTGTCAAGATTAGTGTTATTAGTGGTGTGGGTGTTCGCAGTTATTACAAGAAACTCGGATACTGGCTGGATGGTCCCTACATGAGTAAGTGGCTTGATGGACGGCCGCAGGAACCTTGATGAGGATTCGCGGAAAAGTTTTTAGTCTTGAATTTACTCGCGGAGATGCGCTATACGGATTATTATGGGCGGTATATTGTGCGCGGCAAATTGAGTATTGGTTGTGACGGACAGCTTTTCCTCCGTGACCAGCTCAGTGCTGAGCGTCCAGCCCCTGGCTTGCGCCAGTACCGAAGCTCTGTCGATGACATCGCATTAGGCGATGCGGGCTCGGCTGCAAATGCGCTCGTCGTGGAGTAGATTCCTGCGATATAGCTACCTTATGTAGTTGGCATTTAAGGCAAACAATCTATATCCTTGGATACGTTCATCAAAACGACTCCGGATGAAATCAAAAACATTTTTTACAATACCTAGAGTACCCCTTTTAGTCTGATAGGGGCACTCTGAACTTATGGCCCAGCTAGGTAGTCCTAAACGAACCAGCTGCCAGAGTTGTGAGCTACCAGTGTTTCCCGTAAAACACGGAATAGGGGCAATCAGCCCGACAAACAAGCTTGCAGTCAGCGACGGATGTATGAATCGGTATAGTAACTCGGTATTAGGACCTAATGGGCTCATTATAGAGCTGCAAACCGATGATGTCCAGTCCTTGCGAGAACTCCCATACATATCGACGGTAACTCTCAATGGCGCAATGTGCAGCTGCAAATGCTTGCTTCAGCCCTGAGTGAGCCAGAGGTTTCGGATGCTTTCCTGGATATGACAGAAACCAAGTTGAAAAATGAAAAACCATGTCACAGACCGAAAAAGCAAAAAACTTGTGGAAAAAGAAACAACGGAAAAGGGAAGTGCCACCAAATGCCAGAGGAAGAACCTTTATCTATAGGTATTATACATCTCCGTTTTTGTGTGTTTGTTATTTAGGGGCAGAAATCTAGAGCAAATCCCGCTTGACGAAGGCCTCACGCATAGCACGACCCAAGCCGGCAGGTGAGCGCTCGACGACGACACCGGCGGCCTCGAGGGCCCGGATCTTGGAGTCGGCACCACCCTTGCCACCGGAGACGATGGCACCGGCGTGACCCATGCGTCGTCCGGGGGGTGCGCTGATACCAGCGATGAAGCTGACAACGGGCTTGCCGCCGTTGACAGTGTTGTGCTCGCGCAGGAAGTCGGCGGCATCCTCCTCGGCCGAACCACCGATCTCACCGATCATGATGATACCGTCGGTCTCCTCGTCCTTGAGGAAGACCTTGAGGCAGTCAATGAAGTTGGTACCGCTGAAGGGGTCACCACCAATACCAACGACGAGCGACTGACCCAAGCCGGCTTGTGTGGTCTGGTTGACGGCCTCGTAGGTGAGGGTACCGGAACGAGAGACGATACCGATGCGTCCGCGCTTGTGGATGAAACCGGGCATGATACCGATCTTGCACTGGCCGGGCGCAATGATACCGGGGCAGTTGGGACCGACGAGGCGAGTCTTGGATTGTGTCTTGAGGATGTCGGTGATGCGGACCATGTCTAAATAACTTGTTTAGTTTCATAGCTTCATAGCTGAGAAAGTGGGCGTTGTAAGAGCCATACCATGTTGGGGAATGCCCTCGGTAATGCAAACAACGAGGGGAATCTCGGCAGAGATAGCCTCCTCGATACCGGCAGCAGCCAACGGGGGACTGCCAGTGGAATTTTAGCGATCTGCATATGGTGGGTTTGTGTTTCGTGTTCAAGTGCGCAAGACTTACGGCACGAAGATGGCGGTGGCAGTAGCACCGGTCTCCTTGACAGCTTCCCTCACATTTCCGAAGACAGGAAGACCGAGGTGCTCCTGGCCGGCCTTCTTGGGGTTTGTGCCTCCAACAACCTTTGTACCTGCGTCGCAAACGTGTGTCAGACCCTAGTATCGCGCAAACAATCCAGTCCCAGCACAGCACAGCACCGTCAAGTCGTGGTCAAGGGTTGGTTGTATTTACCATAGGCGATGGCCTGCTCGGCGTGGAAACTATCGTGTGCAGAGTTTTGGGTCAGCACGTCTGGCGTGTGAACGAGGGCAGGAATCAGGATAGGACAATAAAGCAGGCAAGCAAGCCAGCAAGTTGGACAGCTGTCTACTCACGTTCCCTGCTTTCCGGTGAAGCCCTGGAAGAGGACCTTTGTGTCGCTGTTGATGCGCAGGTTCTCGATGGTCTGGGCGTAGGGGGAGGAGCTGTAGGCGCGCTTGGAGATTTGGCGCAGAGCGCCGGGGCGCATGTGACGGAAGGCCTGCATCTTGTCTGTAAAAAAAAGGTACGAAATAGGAATTATTCCTGGCGCAAAGGAAGAAAAAAAAGTCGGTTTTGCGGATGGAAATGCCTGACAAGTTACGCGGACGAAACTGCAGGACCGAGCAAACAAGGCCAAGCAGAAAAGATGGCCAGGAGGGGAAAGGCGGGAAAGCAGATGGGTATGAGAGTCCACCTGCACAAATATAGATATCAACAGGAATACGAAATAGAGAGGAGGGAGACGGATGTGAGGCTTCAGCCTCTAGATAACCATCTCCAGAATAATTGTACAGTAAGTGCTAGCTATACGTATGTCCTCGATAGTCGAATTGTTCACCTTGAATCGGGTACCTAATTGAAGGTACCTGCACATAGTGGTAACTCGGGTCGGTACTTTTCGCTGTGGTACTGCCTGTTAGCCAGCTGAGTGGAGGAGCTATTCCAGCTGTTGACAGCTGCGCTACTGTCAGCTTCAACTCGAGCTGTTTCGTAGTGCCACCATAACCCACCAAGGTCCCTATCGATCCCAGGATTGGGCAGTTGCGGCGGAGCAACCTGCCACCCATAGCACCTGCACGCGTTGCCGGTTGATGCCTGATTACGAAATCCAGCGTAGGTAATCCGTGCTACGGCGTTGTCTGTGCTCATTGCTCCAGGCGATTGACGAGTGGGCAGCTTCCAGCCAACTACATACCATCATCTCCCTCCCCATCTACACACTTCTTACCAAGCCTTGACCTCCGCGCCAAAAAGCAAACATCGGTTTGCTCGATATTATATTTGTTTCGGCCTTTTTTAATTCGACTATTCCTGTGACTCTCGTACACAACCTCTCTGCTAGGCTTGCGGCCCCGTCTCGCAACACATCGAGCCAAGATGGTCAGTCTATTTCCCAGCCCTGTCGTTTGAGCATCGTCGCCACCCATCTCCCATCGCATTCTATCTCTTCCATTCTCCGCTGTCCGCTTTCGATTAACATGTTTCTATATTAGGGTCAAAACCAGTCTGGTATGGGCTTTGGCCAAGATGGCAAGGATGGCAAGAGTAAGGATGACAAGGACAAGAAGGTATGATGACCATCCGCCATATCAGTCTCATACCATGCAATGAGAGATGACCGTGTTATTCCATCTAACCCATCCTCGTTCCGACAGAAGGAGAAGCCCAAGTACGAACCACCGCCGCGACCTACCACCCGCATCGGCCGCAAGAAGAGAAAGGCTGCCGGTACCTCCGCCGCTGCCAAACTCCCCGCTGTTTACCCGACGAGTAGGTGTAAACTTCGTTTGCTCCGTATGCAGCGCATCCATGACCACCTGCTGCTCGAAGAGGAATATGTCGAGAACCAGGAGCGCTTGCGCAAGGCGGCGAAGACCAAGGACAGTTCCGATCCTTCACTCGACGCCGAGGCCGGTGACGTTCAGTCGGGTGACCGGTTGGCTGATGAACGGGGACGGGTCGACGATGTACGCGGCAGCCCCATGGGGGTCGGCACTCTCGAAGAGATGATCGATGATGATCACGCCATTGTATCGAGCACTACTGGTCCGGAGTTCTACGTTAGTATCATGAGCTTCGTCGACAAGGATCTGCTCGAACCAGGCGCTTCCGTTTTACTACACCACAAGACTGTCTCTATTGTTGGTGTCCTCACCGATGATACGGACCCTGCCGTCAATGTCATGAAGTTAGATAAGGCCCCGACCGAGTCTTACGCCGATATTGGAGGTCTGGAGACACAAATCCAGGAAGTCAGAGAATCTGTCGAATTACCCCTATTGCACCCTGAGCTGTACGAGGAAATGGGTATCAAGCCTCCCAAAGGTGTCATTCTCTACGGTGCTCCCGGTACCGGCAAGACTTTGCTGGCCAAGGCAGTGGCAAACCAGACATCGGCCACTTTCTTGCGCATTGTTGGTAGCGAACTGATCCAGAAATATCTGGGTGACGGTCCTCGTTTAGTCCGCCAGCTCTTCCAGGCAAGTTGCTACTCTTCTTTTTGATTTTCGACATTCATTACACTCGGCTAACAGTATTGAAACTCTAGGTTGCCGCCGAGAATGCGCCCTCTATTGTTTTCATCGATGAAATTGATGCTATTGGTACCAAGCGATATGACTCTACATCGGGCGGAGAGCGCGAAATCCAGAGAACCATGTTGGAGCTCCTCAATCAGCTGGACGGATTCGATGACCGCGGTGACGTCAAGGTCATCATGGCCACGAACAAGATAGAGACGTTAGATCCGGCCCTGATCCGACCGGGCCGTATCGACCGTAAGATCCTGTTTGAGAATCCGGACCAGAACACGAAGCGCAAGATTTTCAACCTGCACACTAGCAAGATGAGCCTCAACGAGGATGTCGATCTCGATGAGTTTATCAGCCAGAAGGACGACTTGTCGGGTGCTGATATCAAAGCCATCTGCTCGGAGGCAGGTCTTATGGCCTTGCGCGAGCGTCGTATGCGCGTCCAAATGGCGGACTTCCGGGCCGCGAGAGAAAGGGTGCTCCGCACCAAACAGGAGGGTGAGCCCGAGGGTCTGTACTTGTAGTCGCGTGCTGGTTATGAAGTACACTTAATTCAAACGCATTCTATATCGGAAATGGAGTATTCCGTACGACTGCGGCGCGAGACATGCGAAGGGTAATTGGCACGGTTGACACAGGCTCTCAGGGTTGCTAGACGCCATGGATATTCATACGGATTATACAATCGCTCTTGTGAACCCTTTTTATCTCCTACCATTCTACTCAACTCTGTGAATTTGACCATGCGACTTGTTTCTCCAAGGATATCGACTACCTACCTGTCGACCGTTGGTGATCATCGATTGTCGATTCGGACTCTTACGTTTTTCCATCTGTGCCAATAGTAGGTAAGTCCGGTGATCGAGCTAATGAGACACAACAGGTGTTCGTACGAGTCGTTTACATCTCTGTCACGTATTAACGGGTGCATGTAGGTAAGTTGTCACGGATTACTGGCCTTGTGTTTTCGATGGCATAATATCATTAGAATATATACAGGTTATAAGACTACGAAACTTTTTAAGACAACTCGACCTCGCGACGGCTCATGGCACTCTCCCGAGCAGCCTCAAGAATACGCAGGACATCCCGCGCTTCCAAGGCAGGAACAGGCACGGGGCCATTTCCTCTTAACGACTCGCCGAACAGCTCGTAGATCTTGCCGTAGGTCAACGGCTCGACATTGGGGCAGACCTCCTCGCTCATCTGCTCGTTCTCGCCCACTTTGATCAGACGGCCGTGGAAGGCCTCAGGGTCCCGCCCGAACTTGCTATCCGTCGTCTTCATGCCGCCCCGCAGCTGGTCCTCCTGCGTGTCGAGGCCGTTCTTGTGGTAGGTCGCCTTGGTGCCGCGGACCCAGAAGCGCTGCTGCTGCGTCTCGGCGCTCATCACGCCGATGCGCACGTGCACGATCAGTCCGTTCGCGTAGAACAGCTGCATGTTCACGCTGTCGGGCTCTACGTTCGGGTCCTCTGGGCTCAAGACGCGGCCCTCCCGCTGGCTTGTTAGCTTTGCGAAGACGCCGCGCGGCAGGCCGAAGAGGACGTAGGCTTGGTCGACCAAGTGCGTGCCCAGATCGTATAGGGCTGAGCCGCCCTGCGTCATCGGCAGGGCCCCCTTCCACGTCGTCGGCGCCGCGGCTCGGTACCGGTCGAAGTGCGTCTCGAACTCGTAGACCCGGCCTAGCGTGCCCTTCTCCAGCAGCTGGCGCACGGTTAGGAAGTCGCTGTCCCAGCGCCGGTTCTGGTAGACGCAGAGTTGGCGCCCCTTGGACTCGGCCAGACGCGCGAGCGTGTCGGCTTCTGCGGCGGTCGCGACGAAGGGCTTCTCGACGAAGACGTGCTTGTTCGCGTTCAGAGCTTGCTGGGCGAAGGGGAAGTGCGTCTCTGGGGTCGTGGTGAGGACTACGACGTCGAGGTCTGCGTCGGCGAGGAAGGGCTCCAGGGATGTGAAGTGCTTCGCCTCTGGGTGGTCTACTGGGGCGGAAGACGCGGCTGTGGGGTTGCGCTGCAGGATGGAGTGCAGGCGGAAGGCTGGGGTTGTGGTGATGAAGGGGATGTGGAAGACCTTGGCCGAGAGGCTGGATAGGGTGAGTTTGGGGCTTCATTGTTGAGATTGAGAAAGGGGGACTTACCCGTAGCCGACCACACCGACGTTGAAGATCTTCTGCGCGACTTGAGCCATTGTAGCGGTTGGGAGGAACAGGAATGGATGAGTGTGTGGATTGGGATGGAAGGAGGAGATGCCTTTGCTTCTCAAGATGCCTTCAGCCGGTGGCTTTGCCTTTTATAGGCCGCAACGAGTCCATATCCCCTCATCATGACTGCGGATGCTTCCACTATGTGATCTAGAACGTTGAGCGGACGGGTAGGGGGATTTTGCGGAGACTGGTATAGAACTGTTATGGTTGCCTTGTAGGGCATAGCGTGCTTTTTTCTCTCTCTTCCTTCTTTCCCTGGGCTATTACCAATCATGTCACGGACGAGAGTTGAGTCCCGGAAGTCATGACAAATGGGTGCTGTTTTGAAATGGGGACCGTTTCGGGAAGTTTTCCATTTTTGTTACATTGGAACTGTGAGTTCCATTCCGTGGAGGGGTTGAGGGAGGTGAGGGGTTGATTGTGCCCCGGTGTGAATCCTTTACCTGGGGTTGACCTTTTCATGGGCATTTTTTTGGATAAATAGGAGGTTAGTACGGAATACGACAGAGAACTGAGGCAACTCAACAGAAACTGTGAATTCATTCAACAAGACTTTTCCGTGTACGTTTATTACGGAAAATGATTTACTGCGGTACGGATTACTCACGACTCACGCCGAGTTGGTGAAGGACTTGCAACTTCAACACGTGAAGCTCGAGAGCGCCACCGGCTGCCACCGGCGAATAACAGCTGCAGCACGATTCCCTTTCTGGCATGGTCGGCCTACAGGGATAGCTCATGCGGGGCCGGCAGGTGGGGCATCGACATGTGACGTTGGAGCTTCCGAGAACTGCCCGGTTTTTCCTTCGCATTTTGGTTTTGGCTCTGAAAGCATTTCCATCATTCTGTCGTCCTGCCGACTGACTGGTCTTGCTTGGAATGTTCATCCGATACACCATGATATGCCCATTTGTACCGCTGCGCCTTTCTTCTTTTTGCTTCTTTCTGGGTATGTGTGACTCTCATAATACTCTTTTTTTATTGTCCCGGAGATAATCCAGTCCGATAAATAATAAATAGAAATAAGTATCTAAATGTGAGCTTGCACTGGTCGACTGACAGTCATCGCAGCACACTCTGAGTGAATCGAATCGCACATCGCCAAGTGAATCAGTGAATCCACGTCTGGAGGATCGCGAACAGGACAACAGCTGGATCATGGGGTGATATCGCAAGTTGCCTCTCTCTCGCCTCCGTAACCTCCTTGCCTCGTTTCTCCTCACACGGACTTTGTGGGGGAATCCAACGAGTGAACTGGGGATAATGTGACGCCTCGCAGGCCCTGGCTTATTTTTCCTCATTGCCACGCCCTCGTCGATCCCCCGTCGAGCTCTCCAGTTCTTCCAGTTCTCCAGCCCATCCCAACTCTGTCAGTACCGCTCTCGCAGCTGTCGCGACCGCTATACAGCTATAGCTACGGCTTCCAGCTTCTGAAATATGATGCGCTCGTCTCTCCAGATCCGCTTCGGCTCGTTGCGCCAGCGGCTTTGCAGACGACAGCCAGTAGCTTCGTCCTCGTTTTCGTTCTCGCCCTCGGCTTCGCATGCTGTACGGTCCTTCTCGGCCTCTGTTTGTCGCCGCGAGATCCGCGATATCTCGGCTCTGCCGTCTCGCGTAGTGCCTCTGTACAAAGAAAGCCCAACATCCTCGCTGCTGTCCCTGCAATGGCCCGAGCCGCCGCGAAATATCTTGATTGTACCAAAACTCCATGCGCCGCTGGTTATCTCGTCCGCTGTGTCCTTTGCGAAGCATATCCACAGCGAGTATCCCAACATCAGTCTCGTGTTTGAACGCCGTATTGCCTCCCAAGTCCATGAGTCCCTCCCTTTTCCTATATACACCGCTGAGCCTGCGGCTTTCGCCGACAAGATTGACCTCGTCGCGACACTGGGTGGTGATGGCACCATCTTGCGTGCAGCCAGCATCTTCAGTCTGCGATCGTCTGTCCCGCCCATACTGTCCTTTAGTATGGGCACTCTAGGCTTCTTAGGAGAATGGAAATTCGAGGAGTACAAGAGCGCCTGGCGTCAGGTTTATATGAGTGGCAGCAGAGTCGCAGTATCGGATCTGCAGGATCCTCACACGCAGGCTGCTGTTCATGGCTTGCCCGAGGACGAGCAACATTCCGAACTACATAGTGCTTGGGGCAATGTTCGTGGTAAGACCATGGGCCCTACACGATGGAGCAAGGTCCTCCTGCGACACCGACTCAGGGTGGGCGTCTACGATGCCAACGGCGTCAACATTAACGGCCAACTGATGCCCACTTCTACTGCTGAACCGCAACAGCTCGTTCCTCCCATGCCGCCAGGGCCCAAGGTAGCAAACAGGCGAGGCGAGCCTATGACACAGGCCTTCCACGCAATCAACGAGCTCGTGATCCATCGAGGCCCTAACCCGCATCTTGCTATTATTGATGTCTATGTCAACAACCACTTTTTGACGGAGGCCGTGGCTGATGGAATCCTGGTAAGCACTCCGACGGGTTCTACGGCTTATTCACTCTCTGCCGGCGGTAGTATCATGCATCCCCTCGTCAAGACACTCCTCATCACGCCCATCTGCGCTCGAAGTCTCAGTTTCCGACCTTTGGGCCTTCCCTTGAATTCGAAAGTGGTACTCAAGGTGAGCGAAAAGAACCGGGGACGCGAACTCGAGGTGAGCATCGACGGGAAACGAAAGACGGGCGTGACCATTGGAATGGAAATCCGCGTCGAGGGTGAGAATGTGGGCCGGACTTCTGATTCTAGCTGGGGAGGAGGTGTGCCGTGTGTGATCCGGTCTTCATCGGGCAGTAGTCGCGAGGGTTCTGAGGATGACGATGGGTGGGTCGGTGGCCTCAACGGCCTATTGAAGTTCAACTATCCCTTTGGTGAGGCCTAACATTTGCACTCATTAATATTATTCGCAGAGCGCTGTTTGCGCAGTCCTCGTCATCGACTCATCGCGCGATGTTCATTCAGTCTCCTTGCCTCGTATTAGCGTGGCAACCCGGTATTTCTTTTTCCTACAGTATTCTTGATCTAGCAACTTATCGTACCGACTGCGCCTTTCGCTTAGCCTCATGATCGTCGTCTGTTCTGCACTATCAACCAAGATCTGGAGACCGGTTGTGGGGCTCCGTGTCCATCATACGCATGGCCTTGTTCCGCATCTCCGAGCATTTCGATGATACTCCCCACAAAGCACGGCTAATATCGTACTGACTGGGTTACTTGGCGAGACAGATCATACAGCAGCTTAGGTAGTTTGTGGCATTGCTAACTCCATTCACATCGTTCGTCATCGTCGCTGGAGTTACTGATGCTGCTCCCAGAATCAATAGTCTGTTCGACCTTGCTCAAGACGGTTTCGCTGATCATCGCGATCGGGATTCAGCGCGCTTATTGTCGTGAATTCCTGGTAAGACGTGCATTTAGGCCGTTGTAGACTCCAGCTGATTTCGTATTTCCCTGCCTGACGATGACGATGATGGCCCATTCTCACTGCCTAATGTTGTGAATAGTAACTAGGTCGTAATAGCAATGCCTAGTCAGGCCAATGAGGTGTCATGGCTTGGTCGACGCTTGGCAGACGCAGCACTTTCGCCCCGTCACCCCACACTTACTTATAAGACGTGGCAACCCCTCTTGTCATCTTCTTCGACTTCCTTCTTCTCGTACACATCTCACTTACTCCGTATCATATCTCTTCTTCTATCAAAGTCACTCAGTCTTTAGAATAAACCCAACACCATGGATTTCGTCAAGAAGTTCGCCGGCGAGGAGCCCGAGGTCAAGAAGCACGAGGAGGAGAAGCCTGCTGGATTCATGGACAAGCTTCACGCCATTGCTGGTGGTAAGCCGGAACCCGAGCCTGAGCCGGTTCACGAGGAGAAGCCTGCGGGCTTCATGGACAAGTTGCATGCCATCGCCGGCGGAAAGCCTGAACCTGTCCCTGAGCCCGTTCATGAGGAGAAACCCGCCGGCTTCATGGATAAGCTACACGCCATTGCTGGTGGTAAGCCCGAGCCTGAGCCCGTCCACGAAGAGAAGCCTGCTGGCTTGATGGACAAGCTTCACGCCATCGCCGGCGGCAAGCCAGAGCCCGAGCCCGTCCACGAGGAGAAGCCCGCCGGCTTGATGGATAAGCTACATGCTATCGCTGGCGGCAAGCAGGAGAAGGAAAAGGTCGAGGAGGAGAAGCACGGCGGAATCCTCCACAAGTTGAACACGATGGCTGGCGGTGGTCCTGAGAGTGAGAAGAATGAGGATGCGCTTGACAAGGGTTCGTTTTATCCTTTTTCTACTTAAAATATTCATCTTCACCACGGATTACTATTGGAGACTGTTCTGGCTGAACCACTTGCTAACCTTGCTTCTTGTTTAGCGATCGACTGGGTACAAGAACACGTCCTCGGTCAGGGCGATCAGAGCAATGAGAACGCCATCGAGCAGGCTAAGGACGAGCAGATCTCGGATTACATCCGGACATCGTTTAAGGCGACGACGGGCTTTGAGTTGCCTATTAAGGATAAGCCTCGGTTCTAGGAGGCGTGGGATGGGTTGAATGAAGGGTATGAGGATTTGAGGGAGGGAAGCGGGTTATGGGTTTTTACGATTTACGTTTTACGTGTCGGCGTTCTTTGAATTGAGTTGTATTTATGGCGGTATGAATGCTAGCACGGATGTTTGCGGACGGGGGCAATGAGATTGTTCTGATTCATTACTGGCGTTTGACTTGTCTTTTGAGTGGAAATTTCGTACACTGATGGCTTTGATACATGTTCTTCACCTGCAAATCGCGATGACTTAGAGAGTCAAAAGAGCTGCCACGACCAAACCGGCAATAAGTGAACCACCAACAGCTTTGGCGCTTGGAGCACCGGCGGTCGGGATGGGACTGGTTGAGGCCGGATTTGCGCCCGATGTTGAGGTCTCAAGGGATGACCCGGTCCCGGTTTCGGTCGTCGAGGTTTGACCTGATGTCTGGGTTGCTGTCATGGCGCCTGTGGTCGTTGCTGAACCACCACTGGCGGTGCTGCCTGTCGTGTCTGTAGGAATGAATTAGTATGACGGATGCTGATAGGGGTTTCCCAAACTTGAAAATTCAAACTGGGAAATAGAAGTACTTACAAGGACCATTGATCGTATTGAAGTTCCAATCACAGTCATTAACAAGTTCGGCGACGTCGTTGTCGTCGGGATCGGACCGCCCGTTCTCCTTGACGCAGCTCGCACACTCGGTTAGACGGGCTTGGGCGTCGGCGGCCCGGCACACGCAGGAGAGGTATTCGTCGTCGTCGCTGTTGCTGCGGTCACAGCGGGCGCTGAGGTCGATTGTGAATTGGCAGGCTGGCAGACAGGCGGTGGGGACGTCGTCGGCTTCGATGTCGTCTTCTGCTGCGCCTAGGGCGGCGATGCTGAGGGCGAGGAGGAGTTTGGTTAGGTGCATTGTTGTTTGTGTTTGGTGTAAGTGTAGACTCTGGTGTGTATTCTTGTCTGTAGTTGACTGGAGATCTCAGAGTATTGGTGATAACGTGTAAGTGGTGTTGGTTGTCGAAGGGAAGCCGGCATTTATAGACGACAGAGACCCTTTACAACAGACAGGTTCTGCTCGAAAAGAAAGAGCCTTCACGATCTCATCGCTCGGCGCATAGGCACTGCATATGTTTCCAGTATTCGCCACGCTTCGAATTGCGAATGGTCGTCACGGCCGCCTTGGCGCGTCGTCGTCGTGGTCATGATCCACTCCCCGATCCAAGGTTGAGGCCCTTTAAACGGCCTGCAGCAAATGAGATGGCGGCATGGTTGGGAATTTAGGGTCCTTCGTTGGTTCGATGGGTTGACAAGTCACACGAGCACGAATTGGGACGGCTGAACGGAACTGGAATACTGCACGGATAGACGGAGGCATTGGGTGCTTGGTTTGGCTGGAAGGCGTTCGTTGTGAATCATGGTATGTTCGCACAGACTGATTCCGTTGTGACTTTCTCTCAGTCATTCTTCTTCTCGTCTACTTTAGTTCGACTGTTCGTACAGCCATGATCCATCAATACGGATTATCTCTCAGCAGATTGATGCTCTGACCACACTCCCAGGCACATCATTTGCACATCAACTCCGACCGCCAGGATTCACTTATGTGTAAGTCAACGAGACTTTGGACTGCTGTTTTCAACGCATGTATTCCATCCCACCGCCAAGTCTACCAAGGGCCCAAGCCATCCTTGGCACGACTCTATTCCGTACAATACAATTAGCTGACGCGTCGTCGAAGTCTTCAGTCCACGAGATTGGTTCTGCCGTTGTTTAATTTCATGATTTTCTTTTCTTTTTTGCTTGAACAAGTAACGAAGCTGCCCATCACTCAACATACCGATTTCACAGGTCAGGGGTACCTTGCAGATACTTGGAAATAAAGCACAGCCACTGAATTGCGTCTGCAATGCACGGAGAGACTGCCCGACCCGCTGGCCCGAATGCACTTCTGCTGCTGATGAGATGGAACCTTTCTATCATGATTGAATCGGTACGTCAACAATGCAGGCAGCAAGGAAGGCGATGGCGTTACCTTACGAAGACTGTGGCCGTGGTGCCATCGTGACGCATTGATGGCCGGAGGGACAACAGAGAATTTGCACTTTCACCATTAACATGTGCAACTCGGAATTTATTTTGTATTACTTCGTACATTCGCTGGGAGTCACCGCGGCGATGGAGGTGAAGAGAAACCCCTGCTCAACCCAGAGCCGGCGAAAGACAGGGGTCGTTGATTTATTCGGTACTCCCTACGTATTTATGTTGTAACTCGTTGCGAGAGACATTCTCTTCTTCAATGACGTAGATTAAGCAATGCATCATGAAGGCGGAATGCAGAAACGCCATGCTTTACGGTTGAGAAGAGTGACGAGACTTGGGTAGAAGATGCGAAGGACACAGCGAGTGCGATCATCCTTATTAAGAGCAGACCGACACGATCTCAACCCCCTTTACACGGAATACATGTACGGAGTATGTAAAATACAAGTGATAGTCATCGGCAACGCACTCATCACTGCCACAATATGAAGATCCCTTCGCGAGTCACGGCGCTGGCTGTCATTGGCGGTGTCGCTGCCCTGGATATTGATTTCATCTCAGATCCCGGTGTAAGAACCCCTTGCCACTGCCACATCTCTCGGCACCATCTTGATTCTTATCTGCGATAGGTCTATGGTCCTCCGTTGGAAGTCGTCCACGCGTACTATGGACAGTGGCCAACTGGTATGTCGTCTTTCTCGGCTGAGAAACGACATTGGTTGAATGAATGGACGCTGATTCTCGTCGTAGGAGTCGCGGTATCGAGTACTGGCCGCATTTTCTCGAATTATCCCGGAGGTAATACCAATGCTTTCACTCCAATGTCCAAAGGGTCTGGAAGCTTGTGCCGTGAGCTGACAAACACAAGGGCTCGATAGAAACAATGTCTACAATGGCTCGAACAACGTATTCACGGTTGGCGAGCTTACTTCCATGACCACGGAAGCGGCCTATCCCAACGTCGAAATCAATCACCCCCCAGGCGGTGCAATCAACTATACCACTACGCCGCCGAGTAAGTGACCATAAAACCGTCGACAACCAGCAGTTGAACTCGCCAGCTAACAGGAGATAGCCTCTGCGAACTATCAGAACTACTTCATTGGTGTTCAATCTGTCGTCGTGGATGCTCTTGACCGTCTGTGGGTTCTTGATACGGGTCGAGTTCAGGCCCCTGATGGATTCTTGCTCCCTGCAACCTACGGCGGACCAAAGCTAGTTGGCATCGACCTCGCGACTAACGAGGTGTTCAAAACGATCGTCTTTCCTCCCGATGTTGCGCGTGCAGACAGCTACTTGAATGATGTACGCTTCGATCTTCGCTCAGGAGTCACTGAATCGGGCCAGGGCATCGCATACATCACGGACAGCAGCCCCGAAGGCGACAATGCGATTGTTGTCGTCGACCTTGGCTCCGGAGAAAGCTGGCGACATCTGGGCTCGACGAAATCCGTACGCAGCGAACCGCAGTTCCTGTCCTTTATTTGGGGCCAGCCGAATTATTACAAGGAGAGCGATAGGGCCCCATTGACTACGAATCCGATCGGCGCGGATGGCATTGCGCTGTCGGCAGATGGTGAGACGCTTCATTATGGGCCGGTTGCTTCGCGGTATTTGTATAGCGTGCCGACGGCACGGCTTCGTGATAGAAGTCCGGTCAGCGAGCTTTTGGCTCAGCAGGTATGATCCCAAACCAGAGTCTGGTTCCATCTTATTGGTTCTTGTCCGTACAGGTGAGACCGACAAGAGTGGCAGAACACAGAAATTGACTCCTTTCCTACAGTCTGTCGTCAATCATGGTCAGAAAGGCGTGAGTGACGGCTTCGAGACGGATAGCAACAACCTGATCTACGTCGGCAACAACGAGCTGAATGCGATCAACGTGTTCAACCCAGGCAATGGGACGACCTATCCATTCGTACGCGATCCACGCATTAACTGGGTAGATACGAGTAGGTGGACTGCGACTTAACCCCTTTTCTTGCTCTATGGCTTGGTCATGGAATGCTTATTGACGCGCTTCGCAGTGTCTGTCGCCAGCGATGGTTACCTGTATTTCACATCGAATCAACTGTTGGAGGTGCAAAAGAGTCGCCCTTTTGCCTTGTTTAGAGCCCCTTTACCCGACGGGGCGACGAAGGTCATGCTGCGATGATCGCGCGGGTCTCATAATAGGGTCTGTTTGTATCGTCACTACGGGCAGGGTAAAACATCGTTCGATACGGCGGACTGCAGGGACGGTGCTCCATTGATGCAGACGTGACAAAATTAAAATTGTCGGAAAGAATCGTCGTAACTTTGAACTAAGATTGCACGTGCGGGAAACTGTGGGACTAAGATATTTTTATGTCATCAGATAGAGCAGAATCTGCTCTTTCTAATGGTTAGGTACCGTATTACCTGACCGCGTTCGCCATCAATCTAGGTGATTAGGCCAGATATCCCGTTCTTTAGTAGTTGATGCTATTCCCAGTTGGCAATAGGGTCAAAAAACCAGCAGTTGAAGCTTTTCCCAAGTTGGCCTTAGTGATCGCACAGAATCGAGAGACTAATGGTCTGGCAGGCCAAAAACGCAGATTCTGCAAAGATCGCGATTTTGTGATTCTGCCAAAGACCGCGATTTTGAACGATTCTGCCAAAGACCGCGATTTTGAACGATTCTGCCTGGCGCCTTCTCTGACCTTTGCCAACGATGCCGCGACGGGGCCCAAAGAGGAAACCTCTTGTGAGGTCTGTTTATACTCTTGGCAAAGCAGTTCGCCGCATCAAGCGAACGTATTCGACAAGGCGCAAGATCGAGGTGTTATCGTTCTTGGAGAATCATCAGATTCCTCTCCAGGAGGGTCACCCAGACTTCAATCCCAGCCAACTTATCGGCGGTCCCGTCGAGGAAGGCTTCCGAAGACCCTTCCTGCGGGAGGCTATGAGCTATTTCGGTATAAAGAACGTATCGACGGTGCGGTACTGGTGGGCTAGCCGGAAGGCTATACTCGGAGATCGGATTCCCAGATATAAACCTCGCTGGCCGAAGTTACAGGATGCCTTATATCGCGAATTCTGTGAAGCCAGAAACTCCAGGCGTTTGGTGCAACGTACCTGGTTTAAAAGAAGAGCAAAGGCTATATTCGCCGAGCTCAATCCGACCTGCCCTGATATCTTCGTGTTTTCCAACGGTTGGTGGCGAGGCTTCTTGAGACGACACCAGATTAGTCGCCGCCGGGTTACCCACGCTTCGACAAAGGTACCAGAAGAGATCGTGAGATCCACGAACGAGTTCCTGCAATTCATTAGACGCAACTCCCGCATCGACTCACGGGATGATCCTTACCTAGCTCAGCTGGCCCGCGATCCCGTCGAAGGGGCGACGTTCCAACGATTCCTGGACCACCTTATCGTGAACCTTGACGAGACTCCTTTGCCGTTCGAATTCCTCGATGGGTACACCTATGATCACAAGGGTTCTTCTTCCGTTCAGGGTAAATCGGAGAGATCGGGGTGGGGGAAGCGTCAAGCAACCTTAATATTGACCTTGCTGGCGGATGGCTCATATGCCGAAGAGTTGAAGCCCGTTATTGTGTTCCACGGCAAGGGTACCGTATACGCACGCGAGGGTAGCAGATATCACCCAGGCGTCGAAGTAAGATTCAACGAGAAAGCGTATAACAACGAAGTCTTATTCGAAGAATGGATCAAAATGAGATTGGCAGCCTACACACAACGGCAAGAGTGCTTGTTAGTTATTGACGCTGCTACATTTCACAAAACAACCTCAGTTCTTGCTGCCTTGAGGGAGAATAACATCACCACGGCGATGATCCCCCCAGGGCTGACTGCGTACTTGCAGCCTCTAGATGTGTGTCACACGGCTAAGGCCGGGACACGGCTCACGATGCTAACCAGTCGACAGATACGATGCCGGACGCCCCTTCGTCA